>CAUYQG010108468.1:0-50842 GCA_963574415.1 Tarsius wallacei
ACCACGCCCGGCTAATTTTTTGATTTATCGTAGAGATGAGGTCTCACCTGCCCAGGCGGGTATCGAACCCGCGGGCTCAGGCAATCCACTCACCTCAGCCTCCCAAGGCGCGGGATTACAGGCTGAGCCACCGAGCCCGGCTATAAATAAATTATACAGGTGAAAGAGAAGGAGGACATTCTGGGAAGGATGAGTAGCATGAAGCAAAGATAAGATGAAGGGCTAGACAGAGCATGCAAAGCCAGCCTGTCCTGATGTTAATGCCTAAATGCATTGAAAGCTTTTCCTCACTTCCTTTCTATGTCTTGTGTTCTACTTTGGCTTGTTTAGCATCAATTGCAACATTATCTAGGGTCAAGAGTGAGAAAGAAAGGGGAAAGAAGCAATATTTATTGAATATCAGCTTCCAGTAGTGCCGGGTTAGATCATTCAGACAAACTACTACAAATTACTACTGAGGACAATTGGAAAAGCTGGAAAAATATAAGCATGTCTGTTTGAAGGCACTAGAGACCTAACGAAGCAAAGAATTACTAGGCCAGGATCTGGAAAGAGATGGAAATCTAGAATGGTGGGCCCAGCATTTGGTGCAGCTTTTGTCCTGGGGATAGTTCCCATGCCAGAAGAGGAGAAGGAGAGACTGAGCAGTGTTTCAGGTAGACCCATGAGATTAAAGAGGCAAAAATTGGAGTCCATGGCCTCAAGAGTGGGAACCCTTGTAAGCCCCTGGGTTGAGGCCCTGAAGGTTTTCACCCTAGGAGTAAGGGGAACCAGAAGTAAATTACTCTCACAGGTGTTGAGGTATTGATGAACTCTGAGTCATCTGGGTGACTAAGAAATATCTCAATCCCTGAAATTAGATTAAGGTGATTCAAAATACCTAGTGCCCCCAAGCACCTGACAGAAGCAAAAAAAAAAAAAAAAAAAAAAAAAAAAAAAAAAGTCTCCAGGATAACAGTATCATCTTAAGCCTCAAATTATATAAATATACATATAAATATAATGTTTAGCCCAAAGTGAAGGTAAGTAGGCACACAAAGAGAAAAAAAAACATGAAAAAGAATTAGCAAGAACAACAGATCATAGAAATCAGCTCCCGGGGTTCCAACTTTTGGAATTCTCAGACACAAACTATACAACTAAAACTATTCTTCATATACTGAATAAGATAAAAAGACAAGCTTTCACATTTCAGCAAAGACCTAGAACCTGTATAAAAAGTGACAAATACTTGAAAATGAACCAACTGGAATTCCCAGACTAAAAAATATAGTAGTTAGTATTAAGTTAGTTATGATGGTCATGGCAGTTTTAGTTCTGGATAAAGATGGAGTAAATATACCCTATCCTGTATCTCCAATTAAACATTTAGGCAAAATGTGTGGTACAGTTATTTGACAACTTTGAAGAAGTAGATAGTAGCAGATTGGAGAAGACCAGAACTCAAAGTACCACTGAACCAACAGTGTTTACCCCCTTTTTTTTTTTTTTTTTTCCTTCTTCTCATATTTCCTGGCCTGGTCTTAATGCAATCTGAAACCCAGAAGTAAGCATCAACATGGATAGAGAGAACTCCAGAGGAAGCCCTCTAGATCAAGCTTGAGGAATGGGAAGACGGTTTCTTGGTAGTGACAGTGGTAGCAGCACCTAAAACTTTAAGGGAAGAAAATCTTTCCCTCCATTCAGAGGATCTGTGGTCCTAGGAGTAAGATAAACCCCGTTGCTTTTTTTTTTTTTTCCCCCCTCCTGGGTCTCTTCTTTGGTCCATGGTCCTTGTATATGAAAGGGTGGCAGAGAGGGGTAAATGAAGTCCCAGCTATCTGGCCAGAGGACTGAAAAAGGGAGCCCTAAGAACCCAGAAAATCCCTGGGAGATCATGGAGAACAAAACCTTAGGAAAATGACCTCTGAGAGTCATTAATGACCTCTGGGTTTATAAACTCTTTATAAATTTCTGGGCTCATTCTCAATCTGTTCCTGCAGTGATCTGATTCCAGTGTATCAAAAACTTTGAGAATGGAACAGACCCTTATCCAACTTCCAGACTGGCCACTGGGTGGCACACACCAAGAGCAGAACCAAATAGCATTGGAAAGGCTTTAAAGACAGATCTGACATAGAAACTGCAACCTCAGAGAACTAGGTAGACTGCCTGCTAAGACAAAAATGTTAACACTCATAGGATTCAAACAAGAACCAGTGTCTCACAATATTCAAAATGTTCAAGATACAAGATACAAAATTACTTGACATAGGAAAAATCAAGAAAATCCCAACTTACATGAGACAGTCAAAGAATGCCAATGCCAAAAAGACATAGATGTTAGAATTGTCTGACTTTAAAGCAGCTGCCATAAAAATGTGACAGGTAATGACGAAAACTCTGGAAATGAATAGAAAGATAGAAGGTGAAAATATATCAGATTTTGGATGCTGCTAAATCAGTTCCTTGAGGAAAATTTATAGCATTAAATGTTTATATTAGAAAAGAAGAAAGGTCTCAAATCAATAACCTAAAATCTCACCTTAGGAAACTAGAAAAGAAAGAACAAGATACACCCAAAGCAAACAAAAAGAAGATAAAGAAAATTTTTTTAAACATTGAAAACAAGAAAACTATGTAAAGTAAATCCAAAACTGATTAGTTGAAAAGATCATTAGCATCAGTAAACCTCTAGCAAGACTCACATGAAAAAAAAAAGGAAGAGAAGACACAAAATACCAGTGTTATGAATGAAAGAGGCGATATCACTACAGACCCCATGAGGATTAGAAAGGAAAAAAGGACTACTATGGAAAGCTGCATATAAATTCAACAATTTAGATGAAATAGACTCATTTTTTAAAACCACAAACTACCAAAATTCATGCAAAAATGAAATAGGTTTCATTCCTGATAGGGGAAATGAAAAAAAAAAGAAATAATTTGAATAATTGTATAACTGTTACAGTAATTGAATTTATAGCTAAAAATCTTCCAAAAAAAGAAATCCTCAGGGCCAGATGATTTCACTGAGGAATTCTATGAAACATTTAAAGATGATGAGCCCTCAGGATCAGCCCTGGGTCTGAGCTTCAGAGGAGAGGAAGTACAGTTCCTTAACACTGCCCTGCCCCATCCATGTTAAGCTCCTGCTTTTGTCCCCTGTCCCTCAAAACCAGCATTACAGGGCCATGGCCCCTTGGAGGGTTATAAACTGTATAACTTCTTATTCAGTTGTTCATTCCTGTGAACCCCCTATGCGCTTGGGACTGTGAAGGATGCAGAGATGAATCAGACTGAATCAGACTGTGTCCTTTTAAAATGTTTTATTATTTTTTATTTTTAGAGACAGGGTCTCACTCTCACCCAGGCTGGAATGCAGTGGCATAATCATAGCTCACTGCAACCTTGAACCCCTGGGCTCAAGTGATCCTCCTGCCTCAGCCTCCCAAGTAGCTAGGACTACAGACATGCACCATTTTTTTTTTAACTTCTTTATTTTAAAAATTTTCTTCAGAGACAGAGTCTTGCTATGTTGCCTATGCTGGTCTCAAACTCCTGGGCTCAAGTAGACCTCCTGCCTCAGCCTCCCAAAGTTCTGGGATTACAGGCATGAACCACTATACTTGGCCATAGACTACATCCTTAATGTCTGAGAATTTGGGGGGCAAGAAGGAAAGACAGGATGGGAAATTCAACCTGCTAATGCTCTTTGTAGTGAAAAAGCTTACACAGAACCAGCTAGGTTCACTCTATTCATGCAATTTTTATGTTTAAGAAATGCATAACATTCCTTCTCATATCCTTACACAGTGCCAGATGGAGATGTACACACATATGCACACCGTAACGTTTAGCCGGGTTAGTCCTCATATAAATGTACAGAAAATATTCAGTCATCCACCGTGTACTTATTGATCTCTAACTTCTGAGCCTGTGCTGGGCCCTCTTTAGAGGGGAAGAGTTCACAGATTAGCAGGTGGCACACATGTGAAACAAATAACTGCCGCTATGGGGACATAGGGTCGGGAGACACTAACATTTTGGGGGGCATAGGAGAGAATTCAGAAAGTCTTTAAAGAAAAGAAGAAATTGAGTGAGGACTTCAAAGATGAGAAGGAGTACTGCAGGTGGGCAAGAAGAGTGAGAATGTCTGGCAGATATCAAAACACACAAAGTAGTTATAATAGCACAACTTGGTTAGTGTTGGGGTGAAGTGATCCAAGGGATGGACCTGGAGGGATGGGTCTCGGGTCCTTGCTGAAGCATGGGCTGCACTTATCACCCAGGGTTTATGAGGAAGGACCCCTAAACAACCTAAATTTATTCATAAAAAATTGTGTGTTTATTCGTACATGTTTAAATTTCTGTCACCTTCAAAGTACTCTCCTTGTGATGCAATGCACCTATCAAGATGCTTTTTCCACTGCTTGAAACAGTTTTTGAACTTGTCAGTTTTGATGCCTTTTAGTGCTTCTGCTGTTTTTTGTTTCACCTCTTCCACAACAGCAAAATGTTTCCCTTTGAGGATTTTTTTCATCTAGCAAGTTGTTCAGGGCAAGATCAGGTGAATAGGAAGGGTGGGGTGTGGGGGTAATGCCATTTTGGGTCAAAAACTGCTGAACGTTCAGCGCAGTGTGGGCAGGCTGTTCGTGTAAGTCGCATCATGAACTGGGCAAATGCATTGAGAGAATTTCCAGAAAAAATTCACTGAAGCCGAACACAGCCTCTCACAAAAATGCTAGCTGGTACACTGATGCCAATGGGATCCTAGAACACTTACCTAGTGGGGGAAGCCCATACTACAAGGGGCCTGCCATCCAAAAAATACTTCTGTTTTGGGGGGGCCCCCTCTCATATTTCCTTATTTATTTTCATTCTTAATTGTATTTTTGTTGAATATGTGTCACATGCACATGAAATTCAAAAAGTACAGAAACTATATAGAGAAGACTAAGGTTCTCCTCTTCCCTCCCCCTCACCATCCAGTTCCTCTTTCTGAAATCAGTTGCTAAAGCTGATTTCTTGGGCATCCTTCCAAAGCTATTTTTTTTATGGTAACAAACATGTGTGTGTGCCTTTATGTTTTTCACACAAGTCTGCGTTTTATGCCTTCTGTCCTTCACCTTGCTTTTTTATTTGGATACTTATTTTATTTATTTGGAATATGGTTGTGCCATAATTGATTGAATCAGTCCTGTATAGGTGGAATTAGGTAGTTTCTAGTATTTCACTATTATACATTATGCTGCAATGAATATTCTTTCATATAAGTCCATCTACACATGAAAGTATTCCTTCTTGTAGGATAAAATTCCTGGTAATGGAGTTGTTGGGTCAAAGAGTAGAAGTATTTTCAGTTTTAATAGATAATGTGAAATTGCTGTCTATAGAGGCTGTGTCAATGCGTGTTGCCCTGGCCAACACAGTACATTGGTCCCCCCCTTATCTGCAAGGGATTCTTTCCCAGACCCCCAGTGGATGCCTGAAGCTGCAAATAATACTAAGCCCTAGATATACTGTGTTTTTTCTTGTACATGCATACCTATGATAAAGTTTAACTTGTAAATTAGGCACAAGAGATGAACAACAATGACTAACAATAAATTAGAGCAATTGTAATAATATGCCAGCATCACTACTCTTGCACTTTGGGGGCATTATTAAGTAAAATAGGGTTATTTGAACACAAGTACTGCAATACCATGACAGCTGACCTGATAACCGAAGTGGCTACTGTGGATAAGGGTCAAGTCGTGTGAACAGCGTGGATACACTGGACAAAGGGATGATTCATGTTCATGTGGGATGGCATGAGGTTTCAACATGCTGCTCAGAACAGCACAAAATTTAAAATGTATCGGTAGTGCATTTCTGGAATTTTCCATTTAATGTTTTCAGACTGAAGTTGACCACAGTTAACTGAAACCATGGAAAGCAAAGCCATGAATAAAGACTACTATCTTATTAAACTTGTTGCTCTTTGAGGCTATGGCTTTTTGGCTTTATCTTGTAAGTAATGGTAAGCCATTGAGAGGTTTTTAAGCAGGGAAGTGTTACAATCAGATTTGTATTTCAGAGAGATCACTTGGGCTGCAGTGAGGATAAGAGTTTAGCAGAGGCAAAGACTAGAGTCATGGATACCAATTAGGAGGCTTTACAGGAGTCCAGGCAAGATAGAATTGTTGGCCGCTTGGATTAGGTATTTGGCAGTGGAGAAAAAAAATGAAATGGATCTTGAGATAATGAGAAAGTAGGTTTAATAGAAATGAGAAATTGATTCGGCTGGGGGAGTGAGAGTTTGCTTTTTTTTTTTTTTGAGTTGGAGTCTCACTCTGTCACCCAGACTGGAGTGCAGTGGCCGCTCCCGGCCACCGCAGCCTCAAGCTGCTGGGCTCCGGCGATCCTTCCGCCTCAGTCTTCCAAGTAGCTGGAACTACAGGCATGCGCTACCACGCCCGGTTGATTTTTTGATTTATTGTAGAGACGAGGTCTCACCAAGTTGCTCAGGCGGGTCTCGAACCCGCGGGCTCAGGCAATCCACTCACCTCAACCTCCCAAGGCGCGGGATTACAGGCTGAGCCACCAAGCCCGGCTGAGAGTTGCTTTAATTAAGAAGTTCCAGCTGGGCGCAGTGGCCTAAACCTATAATCCCAGCACTTTGGGAGGCTGAGGAGAGAGGATTGCCTGAACCCGTGGGTTCGAGTCCAGCCTGAGTAACATGGTGAGACCTCGCCTCTACAATAAATTAAAAAATTAGCACGTGCCTGTAGTTCCAGCTACTTGGAAGGCTGAGGAGGAAGGATTACCTGAGCCCAGCAGGTCGAGGCTGCGGTGGCCAGGAGTATGCCACTGTACTTCAACAGAGTGAGACTCCGACTCAAAAAAAAAAAAAAAAGTTATATTTTCATGAGTCTTGTGAACAACAGCAGCAGGCTTGTGTGTAAAGTCAGCACTTTCTTTGTAAATTTATAGATCTTATATCTATATAATATTTTCTAATCCTAGGATATCAGAAGTTAAAAGAAGTTTCTAATATATTACTAATTGCAGTTTGTTGGCTCCAAGGCATATTTGTCTGTTAATATCTGGTTGTCAAAGAAGTTGGAATAACATTTTTTTTTTTTTTTGAGTTGGAGTCTCACTCTGTCGCCAGGTGCCAGGCTGGAGTGCAGTGGCATGCTCACAGCCATTCCAGTGTTGACCTGCTGGGCTCAGGTGATCCTTCCACCTCAGCCTTCCACGTAGCTGGAACTACAGGCGCGCACTACCACGTCTGGCTAATATTTTGGTTTATTGTAGAGATACGGTCTCACCAAGTTGCCCAGGCTGGTCTTGAACCTGTGGGCTCAGGCAACCCCCTCTCCTCGGCTTCCCAAAGTGCAGGGATTATAGGCTTGAGTCATCGCGCCCCACCTGGAATAAGGTTTTTATTAAAATTCTTCAGTTAACCTGTAATCCAGCTGCTTGGGAAGCTGGCGTGGGAGGATTTTTTATGATGAGCAATGATAAACTGTTTTCACTTCCTCCCCATCTTTTCCCCATTTTTTCCCCATTCATCTTCTGTCTCATATTTGCATAAAGTTTTGTTTTTTTGTTTTTTGTGGGTTTTTTTTTAGTTGAAGTCTCACTCTGTCTCCCAGGTTGGAGTGCAGTGGCATGATCACAGCTAACTGCAGCTCAAGTTCCTGGGCTCAAGCAGCAATCCTTCCACCTCAGCCTCCCAAGTAGCTGGGACTACAGGTGTGCACCACCATGCCTGGCTAATTTTTTTATTTTTTGTAGAAATGAGGTCTCACTATGTTGCCCAGGCTGGTCTTAAACTCCTGGACTCCAGCGATTCTCCTGTGTTGACCTCCCAAAGTGCTGGGATTACAGATGTGAGCCACTGTATCTAGCCCTAAAGCTTTATTTCTATGTTACTATCTTTGTGTAGTTAAATGTCCTGTATTTCTGTTACTTGGTTTCTCAGCTTTGAGTGATAGCTTTCATTCTCAGAAGGTAAACAAGGAATTTACTCCCTTGTCATTTTCTTTTCCTTCCACTTTTGTGCTAGCTACATTGTTTCTATATCATCAGGGCATATAGCACTGACATTCTGAGTTGCCATTCTAAACCCCATTTGGTTTTAGTCTTGGTTCTACAGTTATATGTTAATATAGGTAAAATATATTTAGTGCTTACCACCCATTCTTTTGCTGTGGTTTCCTCAATCATCTTTTGCTTGACTGAAGTTTGTTCTCTGGTAGTTTCTCCTCAAGTAGAGCTCATGGGAACAACATTCCTTAAGTACTTGTATGTTCAAAACCAATTTTCTTAGCTTAGCGATTTTCAAGGCATAGTTTTGCGGGTGTTTTCTGTGGTCTACCACCACCAGTCTATTCCATGCTCCTAGTCCTGTCTCTCTGGTCCTCTCCCCTGTGCCTTCTGCTTTATCTCCACCTCATCCTCCACGACCTTGCAGCTCTTGCTGTGTGGGGTTTATGAGTTTATCATCTCAGCATGAATCCTTTATCTACAGTAACTGTGTTTTTGCTGGCATATTTCGAGGCCTGGTGGACAGTTTCACTGTTCACCTGCTGAGCTGTTTCACTATTTATTTCCCCCCTGTGGCTTTTGTTCCTCCTCAGCTTCCCAGTGTCTGCCTTTGGCAGCCCTTATCCTTCTGCTTATTTATTTATTTTTTTGAGACTGTATGTTTTATTTGACTCACAATGGGGTTTGTTTTGCTTATTTTTTGTTTACTTTGTTGGTTTTAATGATATCCAGGAGGGAAAGAAGCAAATTACTGTCTTAGGCCATCATGTTTAGACAGGAAGTCCTTTGATTACATTTAAATGGGGGGAAATACTGTATAACCACACAGAACATGGGATCTGGAGCCAGATACACCTGGCTTTGAATCTAAACTCTGCCACTTGCTTACTGCCTGATATTGGACAAATCATAGCCCTTCTAATCATTGTTCCTATCTCTAGGATATTTCACTTTTTGTGAGGAGAAAGTGTATAGAGACTAGCGTAGTGTTTTATAAATGGATGTTCAAAGGGTAACATTACAGCATTTCATGGATTTTTTGTCATGAGTGCCTTTCATAATCACTTTAACCCTCTCTGGGTGGCATGATGTTATCACCACTCACTCAGTGTTACTGGTGGATGCTGTCATTGAAACCTTTATCAGAAAACCCTTTGACACTCTCCCACTTCCCCCATAATTCTATCCAGGACAATGCTACAGGAGAAGGACAGATTGACTGCTTGAGGAGAGGACTCTCTCCTCCAAATGGCAGGGGTAAGGGCAGTGTAAACCTTGAGCAGGATCTTTCAGGAAAGGCAGGATTTCCTCAGGAAGAGGTGGGAAGGGCCAGAGCTGGGCCAGGGTGCTCCTAGTCTGGATACTGGGATCAGAGATTAGGGTGGGTGGGCACAAGGTTTTGGGACTTTGTCATGTCTTTGCCGCCCAACCCCCAGCAAGCCTGAGAAACCAGGTGGCAGGATTCCCATTAGAGCAGTTCTGGATGAGACCATAGGAGGCTGGGATGCCAGACGAGAAAGAACTCCTAACGCACATGCAGTTCCGTCCTTGCTTGTGTCCATGTGTTTTCAGGTACCAGAGTCCCAGGCAACCATGGCTCCTTCCATGCCGGCCAGCAGCAGCTCTAATGTAACCTCCATTGGTTGTAGTACCCCCAGAAGTCAAGGCACAATGGAACCCATGGATATGGAAACCCAGGAGGATGGGAGAACAGCTGCTGACCAGAGAGCTAGAGGCAAGACGAGTACGAAGGCAGAGGGGAAGATGCAGATGGATGGAAGGACCCAGGCAGACAGAACACAAACAACCCAGAGGACGCAGGCAGGTGGGGAGACACAGAGAGAGGTTGGGACACAAGAAAGTGAGAGGCCACAGTCAGACAGGAGTTCACAGAAGGATGTGCGGACACAAGGAAGGGCAGAGAAATGGGTAGGAAGGACACAGGCAGATGAGAAGATACAGGGAGACAGGAAGACACAGGAAGATAGAAGCCTACAGGAAGACAAGAGGACACAGGCACATGGGAGCATACCCACAGCTGTGAAAAGCCAGTCGAATCAGGAGTCTGTAGCCAGCCTCAGCCTACCATGCAGAGCCCCCGAACTCCCACCTTCAGAGGGTCTTAGATCTTCTCGGATTATTGAATGTTTTGCCCAGATTCCAGAAGGGCCTTGTATCCCAGAAAAATCTGGCTTCATGCTCAGATCTGAGAAGGCAGCAGTAGGAGACTCCAGGAACCATGAGGAGACTGTGCTGGGTCCCCTGTCGGGGAGCCTCATGCTCCCAGTGCAGCTGCCTCCCAAGGGGAGCTTGGAGCAGGTGGGGGGAGAGAGCAGTCAAGGGCCAAAGCCATCAGGCTCAGCCCAGACTGAGCAGGAGGACAGCCTGCTCCAGTGCCCCAAGGAGGAGCAGCCAGGGGAAGTGCTGAGTGTGGACTGGGGTAGCTGTCCGCCAGCTGGCCTACACGAGGAGGTGCCAACTACGCCGTCTCTTTCTGGGACTGGCCTGACCAATAGCCCAAAGGAGGGGCTGCTCTGTACCTCAACTTCTCAGCCTGTGGGCACAGCTGCTTTCCTGCCCTCTGGGGACCAGACCTTGCTGAGTTCTGCCCCCATGCTGCACCTGGGGTCAGGGACCCCCACCCAGAGTCACCCACCAGAAACCATGGCCACTGGCAGTGAGGGAGCCTGTGCCAAGGTACCAGACGTGGCGGGGAGGACCCCAGGTTCCCGGAGCTGTGACCCTGGCCTCATAGATTCCCTGAAGAACTACTTGCTTCTGCTGCTAAAGCTATCCAGCACGGAGACCGGTGGAGCAGGAGTCGCGTCCCAAGCGAGGGCTGCCCCTGGAGAGCTGGCACCCTCATCCACTCTGGTTCCCACTGTGGAAGTGGCTGGCCTGAGTCCACGGACATCAAGGCGCATCCTGGAGCGTGTGGAGAATAACCATCTGGTGCAGAGCGCACAGAGCCTGTTGCTGAGCCCCTGCACCTCCCGCCGCCTCACTGGCCTCCTGGACCATGAGGTGAAGGCTGGCCGCCAGGCTCTGGCTGCCACCCGGGGCTCCTGGGGCCCTGGCTCCAGTCCCCTCACTGTCCCCACCATTGTGGTAGGTGAGGAGGGTCCCGGGGTGACCTCAGAAGGATCCAATGACGGTGAGGGAGAGGTTTCTCTTGAGGGGCCTGGCCTCCTGAGGGCCTCCCAGGAGAGCAGCGTGAGTGGGTGCATGGGGGAGGCAGGTGAGCAGGCAGCCCCTGGGCAGGAACCACTCTCAGCAGAGAGCAGAGCCCAGGAACCCTCCCAGGATGAAGAGATCCCAGGGGAGGCTCCCACAGGTCTCCCCGCAGCTACACCCGAGGAATTAGCTCTAGGGGCCCGGAGGAAGAGATTTCTCCCTAAGGTCAGGGCAGCAGGAGATGGAGAGATGACCAAGCCTGAAGAAAAGGAGAGCCCCACAGTTTCCCCCCGGGGCTCCAGGAAAAGCCTGGTGCCTGGGTCCCCCGGGACTCCAGGGAGGGAGAGACGCTCCCCTACCCAGGGCAGAAAGGCGGGCATGCTGGAGGTGCCACGGGCAGAGGAGGAGCTGGTAGCAGGAGACTTGGGCTCCAGCCCCAAGGCCAGTGGTCTGGACACAGAGCTGGCCCTGGATGAAGGCAAACAGGAAGCTCCAGCCAAGCCCAAGAATGCCAAAGACCTGCTAAATGGTGAGCAATGGGGAGGGATGAGTGTGGTTTCACAGGGGAGGGCTGCCAAGATGTTGCACCACGCTACAGGATAACACATCCCTGCTGGGGATTTCCACAGGCCCTTTGTTTCTTTGGTGGTTGTTATTTTTTTTCAAAGAAAGAAAAGTTTATTGAAAAGTAAATTAGAGAGAAAAAGAGAAGGAAGAGAGAAGATTCACCTCCCCAAGGTGGGGGAGGGGACCAAAGCCAGGAAGCATGACGACAGCCATAGCTCAAAGAGCACATGGCCACACCAGAGTCTAGCAAGGCAATGGCCCTTCAGGCCCTTTGTAAAGGTCTTCTTATTTTACAGGCTTTGGAATCTGTGGCTCTACCACACCATAAAATGGGGATAACAGTACCTCCTTTGCAACATTGTGAGGCTTAAACGGAATGGACCAAATCGAGTGCTTAGCACAGGGCCTGGCTTCCATAGCATCCCAGCTCGGTCGTCATCATCACCATATCCCCTCTTTACAGACCTGTCCCAGTTACAGAGTGGTGGAGACAGTACTCATATGCAGGTTTCTAGAGTTAGGGGTCTACAGTGCAAACTGCAGTTCTTCTCTTACCTGCTGTCTGTGTCCTCAGCTGTGGGTCCTCCTAGCCTGGGGCCAGGATGGATTGCTGGTTTCTTTCTAGCTGAGAGGTGTGCATTGCTGAGGGGGTGGGGGGGGTGGGGATGGGTGCCTCAGGGTGTAAGCCTGAGCAACAGGCAGCTTGGGGCTATGTAGTGGTGGCTTTGTGTAGAGACTTGAGTCTGTTTTCTCTCGGCCTGTCCCACCAAGGACACCCAGGTATGCAGGGTTATGGCCAGAGAGGGCACAAAATGGAGGGGAAGTGGTTTCTCCCCTCTTATCTGGGCCCTCCTCTCAGCCCCACAGGTGATCCGGAAGATTCGAGTGGAGCAGTTTCCCGATGCCTCGGGTAGCCTGAAGCTCTGGTGTCAGTTTTTCAACATTCTTAGTGACTCAGTCTTGATGTGGGCCAAGGATCAGCGCCCAGTGGGCGAGGTGGGCAGGAGGTAAGCCTATTGGGCACCAACACCTTACCTGGATCCCTGATTACAATAACATTGGGCATTGTCCTAGCACTTTAAATCTGTCATTTCATTAATCCACACGATAATCCTATGAGGGAGATTCTATTATTCCCACAGTAGAGATGAGAAAATTGAGGTTCAGGGGTTCTTGAAGCCTCTTGCCCAAAGTCACACAGCTAGTTAGTGTTGGGACTGCAAACCACACCTGTGTGATCCCAGGACAAGCTCTTGACCGTGGAATCCCACCACCTCCCCAGAGCTCTCAGAGCCTGGGTTCACAGCAGCCTCTGAGGGTGGGGACTGAAGGGTCTCCACTCTGCAGTGCAGGGGATGAGGGGCCAGCGGCCTTGGCCATCGTGCAGGCATCTCCCGTAGACTGCGGCGTGTATCGATGTACCATCCACAATGAGCATGGCTCGGCCTCCACCGACTTCTGTCTCAGCCCCGAGGGTGAGTGTACCCTGTTGCCTGGTCTCTGCCTGGTCTGGCTCTTGAGGGGTGGGCAGTAGTCATCTTTGCAGAGAAGTGACTGTCTCTGGGCAGACCAGCCTGAAGGCAGCTGCTTTCTTTTCTTTTTCCCCACCTAGTGTTGTCAGGATTCATCTCCAGAGAAGAAGGTGAAGGTACAGTGCCCCTGGGGAGGAGAGGTGGGTCTTCATCCCTGTTCCTGCCATCCACAGAGGGACCTTCCTTAAGGGTTCGGAATCTGGTCCCCTTTGCCTCCTAGCTGTCCCATATGTGCTGGTTTATTGGAATCAGAAACCACACATTGCTTCTGGCTCATACATCTCCCGAGTCTTTCTGAATGTATAATTGTTCCTCCTGCTTCATTTGTTTTCTCTCCTATCCATTTATTTGTTGAAGTCACTTGGTGTGTAGAATTTCTTACATTCTGGGTCTTGTCCTCATTTAACATGTTCCTCCATACATGTGCTTCTTCTAAGTTAGTAATCAGATTGAGAGGTATGGTCAGACTCATGTGTCTTTTTTTTTTTTTTTTTTGGCACGAATAATTCCCAGATGTGCCGTGCATATATCCTTTTGCATCCTATCCAGAGGCATATTATGTCTGATAGTTTCACTTTTAGTAATATTAAGGTCATTGGGTTCATTCAGGTGGTATCTGTGTGATCCATCCCTTTTTAAAGTTAAAAAAAAAAACAAAACCTGAAACAACCCCATTGCTGTCTAGTGGGTTTATCATTGATTATTGCCCAAATCCATTATTTCCCTAGGAGTTGCACATAGAGATGTTTTAATTCTATAATTTCTTCATTCATTAGCTGAAATTTTTCAGTGAAGAAGAAGCGATTATTTGGTTACTCTGATACATATAGGGCCAACAGAAAATGAGGGATAAATACTTGTCTTTTCTCTTTACTTGCCAGATTTCAGAATAATGAGTTCTAGCATCCTCCAAAGGTGACCAATGAGGTTTGCTTTTTGAAGGGAAATATTTTTTTCCAGTTATCATCATGAATACGTGGATTTTTAACAAATATGATATGTTCAATACATTGCAGTAATTATTTTTTGTTGCTAAGATTGTTTCATTTTTTGGCCAAAGGGAACCCCCTTTTGATAGCTTCCTTGCTTTCTGGTCCTACAAGAGTTTCCAGCCCATACTGGACACTTTCTGCCTAAACCTAGAATCAATCATTTCTATAGGGAGCTCTGTTTCCCTTTAGTGAGAAATGATATTTGACCATCACAATTTGAGCACTAGCAGTGCTCACTGCTAATGGATTGGTCCTGCAGACTTTTTCACTCAAAAATGTTGGTGGAGATGAAGTCATTTATTCATTTGATCAAAACACCTACTTCTAAAACAAAGTAATTCTGGTATTCTGTATTGATTGCTATGGCCACAGAAAACCCCTGCCTGCCACAGGACATTTGCTGAGCACTTACTGTGTGACAGGCACATGAGTACTGTAAGATGACAGGGGCTGAATCGAATACAGTGTCTGCCCCGAGGAGCTCACAGCCTGGTGGGGGCTTCCCAGTGTACACCCAAAAAGCAGCCATGGACAGCAAGTGAGCACAGCAGGCTGGCAGGGTGGGAGACTGTTCTGGCCCCTTCCTTTCCCATAGACTCCCACATTGGTTAGTAGGAGTGTCTAGGTTTCCACATGTCTCCTGTTCCCCTCCAGTTGGAGAAGAGATCGAGATGACCCCCATGGTGTTTGCTAAGGGTCTGGCTGACTCTGGTTGCTGGGGAGACAAGCTATTTGGGCGACTGGTAAGCGAGGAGCTCCGAGGGGGTAGACATGGGTGTGGCCTTCGGAAGGCCTCCCAGGCCAAGGTCATCTATGGACTGGAACCCATCTTTGAGTCGGGCCGCACGTGCATCATCAAGGTGTCCAGTCTGCTTGTTTTTGGGCCCAGCAGTGAGACTTCTCTCCTGGGCAGAAACTACGATGTCACCATCCAGGTACTGTGTTCCCAACCTTGTATCCCATCCCTTTACTGTCTCACCTGCTCCCCTTTCCCAGTCCTGTTGTGAAGCCCAGTACAGAGGCAGAAGCCATCTCAGTCTCAACCTTATGAGGCTCCTAGGGTGGACTTTGGGGAGAGCCTGAGATACTCAGCCTCAGAGGACTTGAGAGCTTCCAAAGCCTTCGGGTCATAGTTTCCAAACTGTATTTTTGCAGCAGAAACCTTTCCCCCTTCCTCAAACATGGAAGCCTTAGTTATATGTGGGAATGATGTGGGTGGGGTGGGTAGTCTTCCCTGATTTCCACAGAAGAGCCTAGCATTAGGGCTTCAAGAAACACAGGGCAGAAACGACTTTGAAAACCTTGGTTTGAGATGACATCCAAAGCCCCTTGTTATACAAAAGAGAAAAATGAAGGATGTAGTAGTAAACAGGAAGGAGGGAGCCCCGCCTCCCCCAGGGCTGGGATCCCCCTTGCAGGCCTCTAGCAGGCAGCCCACCCACTTAGAGCTAGGTCAACAGAGAGCTGGGAGCCTCTTCACTGATCAAATTTGGCTCCTTTAACCCACAGGGGTGCAAGATCCAGAACATGAGTCGGGAGTACTGCAAAATCTTTGCAGCTGAAGCCCGGGCCGTGTCTGGCTTTGGAGAGGTGCCTGAGTAAGTATACAGGGAGGTGAACACGCAGTGTGCAGAACTGTCGCCTTGAACTCCTGCAAAGACAGTGATTTCACAGCCTCCTGGGGCATCCTGAGTCATGGCTCACAGCTAACCCGTGTTCCACAGAATCTAAAAATATAGACCTCAAGATTCACTCCCCACTTGGGAAAAGTCTGCTCTGGTCTTGAGTCTCCTCCCACCCATGCTGATTTCCCACTCTTTTTTTTCTTTCCTTTTTTTTTTTTTGAGTTGGAGTCTCACTCTGTCACTCAGACTAGAGTGCAGTGGCCGCTCCCAGTCACCACAGCCTTGACCTGCTGGGCTCCGGTGATCCTTCCGCCTCAGCCTTCCAAGGAGCTGGAACTACAGGCGCGTGCTACCACACCCGGCTAATTTTTGATTTATTGTAGAGATGAGGTCTCGCCAAGTTGCCCAGGCAGGTCTTGAACCCGCGGGCTCAGGCAATCCACTCACCTCAGCCTCCCAAAGCATGGGATTACAGGCTGAGCCACCTAGCCCGGCAATTCCCCACTCTTTACCCCAGATTTTGCTGATTGCAGGTGTTGGGCACAGCCAATTCTGGGTCTCTGTGGAGGGATGGGGTGGGTAAAGCTGGACAAACTGGTCAGACTCTTCATGGCAAGGCAGGCAGGGCAGTGTGAATTTTTGTAGGAATGAGCTATAAATGGTAACTGTTTCCATTTGAGACTGGAACTGTGACTCTTGTATATCTGAGTCTGATTGGTATTGAGCTACGATCTGGTTGGATCCTCTCCAGAGGTGTTCTTTCTATTTGACACACACTGGTTTCGGTTCCTCACTCAAGCAAGAAGTCTGCCTGTGGTATAGCAGGGTTTGGTACTAATCCCACTGACCACAGAGAATGGACAGGACTCTGAAGCCAGTGGCCTCCATTTCCTTTCCTGAACTCAGGAGGAGCTGCCCATCCTGGCTGTTCTTCAGCTAAGAGCTGAGAATTCCATTCTTAAAAGGGCTCTTCTTTTTTTTTTGAGTCAAAGTCTAACTGTGGTGCCCAGAGTGGAGTGCAATGACTTGATCATGGCTCACCATAGTCTCAGCCTTCAGGGCTCAGGTGATCCTTCTGCTTCAGCCTCCCAAGTAGCTGGAACTATAGACATGCACCACCACACCCTGCTTTTTTTGATTTATTGTAGAGATGAGGTTTCGCCAAGTTGCCCAGGCTGGTCTCAAATCCCTGGGCTCAGGCAATCCTCTTACCTCCACCTCCCAAAGTGCTGGGATTACAGGTGTGAACCACCATGCCTGGCCTAGAAATTGTTTTTTGTTTTGTTTTTTGTGTTGGAGTCTCACTCTGTCACCCATGCTGAAGTGCAGTGGCATGTTCATGGCCACTGCAGCCTCAACCTGCTGGGCTCAGGTAGTCCTTCCACCTCATCCTTCCAAATAGCTGGAACTATAGGTGTGCACCACCATGCCCGGCTAATTTATTAAAAATTGATTTATTGTAGAGATGAGATCTTGCCAAGTTGCCCAGGCTGGTCTCAAACCCCTGGACTGAGGTGATCCTCTCGCCTCAGCCTCCCAAAGTGCTGGGACTACAGGCATGAGTCACATCCACCAACTGATGGGCCCTTATTTTTGATTCAAGAATACAGAATTGGGTTGGAGGGAGGAGCTCTCGGGGGCCATACTTCCTGCTCACTGCAGGGTGGAACTGTGTTTAGGATCATCCCACTGTATCTGATCTACCGGCCTGCCAACAATATCCCATATGCTACCCTGGAGGAGGACCTGGGCAAACCCCTGGAGTCTCATTGTTCCCGGGAATGGGGCTGTGCTGGGGCCCCAGCGGCACCTAGCAGCTCTGAGACCATGCAGAAATGCCAGACGTTCCAGCACTGGCTGTATCAGTGGACAAATGGCAGCTTCCTTGTCACAGATCTGGCAGGTATGAGGATGTGCGGGTGTGCATGTGCATGGGTATGAAAGCATGCGAAGAAGGTAGAGCCATCTTCATGCTTGTCTGACAGTTTACATAGCACTTTTGTATGTATTCTTTTTTGCCTTTCACAATCATCCTGTAAAGCAGTGTGGACAGGGACCATTCTGCATGTAATCCTAATCCATACCAGGGCCACATGTAGCCCAGACTATGACTGCAGTTGCATTTAAAGGAGTGCAGTCCAGGCCCGCTTAAATTTTAGAAAGGAATTTATCTCAAAGGTTACATGGGATCTGATTCAAAAACCCACAATTTCCCTTTTCAAAATCTCCCTTCCTTGCAGCTTTGCTCTGGACCTTCTCACTCTTCAGCTCTCACAAATACTGTCCTCCATCATAGCACAAGTAACTTTTCTGTCTCTCTGCCTCCTCTTCCTCCTCCATCTTTATTAGCTTTTTGTTATGTAAATCAGTCTAGTCTGTCTGGCTTCTTTGTAGTTGTACATATATGTCCCCCATTACCCAGAAACTCCCCAACAAAGGAAGGCCAGCAAGCATGAACCCTCCTTCTTTCTTGACCGGTGCCTTCCAGGACTACTCTCTTTAACTAGTCCTGGGCAGTGAAGAGGAAAAGATAAGATGCTCCATGTGGGGAGAGGTTGCTGGGAATATCCCACATTATTAAATCTTATCCCTGAGGCCAATAAGTGAGAAAAACCAAGGGCCAGATATAAAATGGACTGAAATGTGCTTTTCCTTGGGGTTAAATTTTACAATGATTATTGTATGTATAACTTCATATATCGGACAGAGAGAGAGAGCTAGGCAACATGAAGTTATCATCTTTGAGTCTGTTTATTAACTTATAAGTCCATGCTTCCATCCTTCTTCTATCCAACCATTACTAAAAATTGGGAAGATAAAAAGGTGAATTAGGAACAGTCATTGTCCTCAGGAAGCTCTAGTAAGTAGACCAGTTTCTAATATAAGATGATAACATGGTATAGAAGGAAGACTTTGGAGTCAAAGAAGTTTCATTTAAGGGTAAGCCCCACTGTTTTCTAGGCGAGTCTCTGTTTTACAAAGAGAACACTGAAGCTCAGGCAGGTTAGATCATTAATCTCTCTGAGCATCCACTTCCTTTCCCTCTCTAGGAACAGTACCTTTCCTACCTGGCTCTCAGACTTGTTATAAGGATTAAATGAGACCGTATTTGTGAAAGCCTTCTGCAGTGTAAAGCTCTGTGCAAATGTGAGGGGGTCATCATCCATTATAACACGAAATGAAATACTATGAATGCCAAATAAATGAATACGTTTCATGTAACTACTGTGTTTCAGACACTAAATTAGAATCCTACACATCTTATGATCTCAGTGTCCCTGAATAATGGGCATTAGTATCCCCACTTTTACAGTTGAGGATTAGAGCTATGACGTGACCTACCAAGTACACACAGCTCAGAAGTGAGAGCTGTTGTGTAACTCCAGGCCTGTCTGATTCTAAAGCCTGTCAGGGAAAGGCAAGTTCCTAGAAAACTGCCCGGGGTGGCTTGAAAATGGGGAAAGAGGATCAAAAACCTAACACATGAAGTAGCGTTCATGTGGGTAGACTGACAAGTGTGGAAAAAATTTTTCTCTATCACTGCTTTGCTTGGTTCTGTTTTTCTGAGGCTGTCTTAACCTGGAGGGTCATCTTGGCTTCTTGGAGTGCTTGTTTGCTGCCTCTGTGAGTAGTGCAGAAGCCAGTCTGATGCAGCGTTGCATGTCTGCTGGTCCACTCCTGATGTATCCTCACATTCCTGTCTTTCTCTTGTTAAGACAGACTACTAATCTGTTAAGAGGAAGGATAAGGTTTCCACTCAGAGCCAGAGGCCAGTCTGATTTGTGACCTGGTCTGATCCAGTAGAGGCAGGATTGCATAGCTGGAAGAGTTTGGGCTCTAAGAGTCAGAAAAACTGAACTCAGCAAGGCATGGTGGCTCTTGCTTATAATCCTAGCACTTTGGGAGGCCAAAGTGGGAGGATTGCTACACATCTTGTAATCTTTGAAACCAGCCTGGGCAACATAGTAAGACCTCATCTCTACAAAAAATTAAAAAATTAGCAAGGCATGATGCCACATGCCCATAGTCCCTGCTACTTGGGAGGCTGAGGTAGAAGAATCACCTGAGCCCAGGAGATTGAGGCTGCACTCCAACCTGGACAATAGAGTGAGACCTCCGACTCAAAAAAACAGAAAGAAAGATTGATCTCTTACTTTGACTCATAATGGCCATTGTATAAAGTCAGTACTCAACTGTTAAATGAATAAACATGACCTTGCTCAAGTCATTTAACTCTGAGCCTATCTCCTCACTATAAAAATGGGAATATATTCCTAGTAATAATACAGAGACCTGCACACTGCCTATTGGACAGGCCGGTGGTAGTGACCTCCGTGAGGGTGCCTGAAGGGTGCCTACACTGAAAGCTGGGAAGTTCCCATCCAAGACAATGTCCGTGCTGGAGACACGAGGACTTAGAACCAGCCCAGGCTGTCATCAACCACCGACTTTCTTTTTTCAGGGGTTGACTGGAAGATGACTGATGTACAGATTGCTACTAAACTGCGAGGGTGAGTGGTTCCTGGGAGAGCGAGTTGTGTAGAGAATGCCCCCCGAGAGCCTTCTCAGGCTACAAAATGTCCCAAGTCTTGCTGGGGTTCCATCCCTGATGTGCTGGGCCTGGGGCCAAAGTATCTCAGCCACACCTGTGGCCATGTGGTAGCATCCGAGGGGCCCCTAATCCCACGTCTGGACAAGCAGCAAGGGCCTGTGACCAAAGTGCTGACTTTGAGTCCACTCCAGTTTATATTAAGAAGGTCAACCAATCCCACACCAACTAATATCCCATGTGATGCAGTCCATGTGTGAGGTGTAATGAAACCACATATTTAAAACTGAGATTTTGGATGCTCCACCTGAGGTGGCACCCAGGAGAGCCTTTCCATGACCCTCAGGTGGGATAGATGTACCCTGGCATAACACCCTGACCATGGGCATCCCAAAGTCAGCCCCCCAAGGGACTCTCACTCTGGGCAGGACCCCACTCAGCTCTTCCTGTTTGGCTGCAGATACCAAGGCCTCAAGGAGAGCTGTTTCCCTGCCCTGCTGGACCAGTTTGCCTCTTCCCACCAGTGCAACGCCTTCTGTGAGATGCTGGGGCTAAAACCCCTCAAGGGTCCTGAGGCCCACCCCCAAGCCAAGGCCAAAGGTTCCAAGAGTCCATCTTCTGGTAGGAAGGGGTCCCAGCTGAGTCCTCAGCCCCAGAAGAAAGGACCCCCTAGTCCTCAGGGCACCCGGAAGAGTGCCTCAAGCTCCAAGGCCACCCCTCAGACCTCAGAGGCAGTTGCTGTCCAATTGTTGGGACAGCCTTCCATCCAAGAGGAGGGCTCCAAGGCCCAGGGCATGCGGTAGCCCCAACAGGAGACTGGGGGCCTCCACCCAGCAGCAGACCAACCAGGAAGCAGCTTGAACCAGATGGAGACTTTCCACTTACGGAACTAACCTGGGAAGGTACGCTGAGGAGGCACCACTTGGGACCTCTCTGAGCAGCCTCTCATCAGTCAGCTCCTCACCAGACGGCTTGGTGCATGGCACACAGCCCACTGGCCTCTTCTGGTGCCGTCGTCACCCAGGGCTCCCAGGCCTCAAGCGGGCCCCACCTCCAAGTGCCTGGCGGCCCAGGCCCTCCTTGAAGTTTACACTTTGCCACTGCTGGAGGCTCCCCTGAGTCCTCTGCATGAGTTCTGCACCCTGACCCCTTGCCCCAGCCAAATCCTGTAGCAGTGTTGTACTCTGGGGACATGCTGGCCGACATTTACCCTTTTGCTTGGTCCTGACCTCTCCCATCCTCAGGGCTCCAGACTTCCTCTGCTGGGTCTGGCCTGGTGACTCTCAGGGTATCTTCTCTTCCCAGCACCTTTGGCTCATTCATCCCAGCTTATCCTGCAACTAACCTGCCCCTGAGCCCAGATGGGGCTCAGGGCCCTTCCAGAGCCTGCCATTCCTTGTGCGGTAGTCTTTGATGATGTGTGTTCATGATCTTCCTCCCCATCACTTACTCATTGGCTTCCCATATTTCCTTGCACGCCCCCCATCCCTGGCTTTGAGTCCATTTGCAGCCTTCTGTCTGTCCTTTGCCAGCTCTGTCTGTCCCTTTGCCTGGAGGGCTCCCCGCACCCTGCCCTCCCATACCCAGGTGAGGAACAGACCATCTGGCCTCTCACTCAACCTCAGTACCCTCTTCCTCTACTTTTCCCAGGCTCTTTGCTCATGAAGTGAGAGCAGGCCTAAAGGTTGTGTCAGCAGCTGTAGCCAGAGGGAAGGTGTTGACTCTGAGAGACCTTGCACTCCAAACTGAAAGGAAGCAGGCTCACAGTGAATTCCACATCCCTCTTAACCAGTAGTGGAGGGCGAGTGCACACGGGTGTTCTAGGAAGGATGCAATCTATCCATGTACCTGGGTGGAAGGGTGTCTCTGTGCCTGGAAATTAGAACCCCTAGCCCCATAACTATTGACTGTGGAGCTCTGGGCCCTCATGTATGGCCTCCCAGGGAATTCTGTGCTGGGCCCAGCACCCTGGGTCCTTCCTGAGCATCCCTCCTTGAGGCCTGGGGTGAGGTAGATCTGGAGCTAGCCTACTCCCCTTGGAATGCAATAAAGGTAGCAACTGTGTACCCTGCCTGCCCTATCAGGTGTGGTTGGAGGTACATGGGGTCAGGGACCCCTTCCCCCAGGCAGGCCCTCTGAGGTTATGCTGTAGTCCCTGGACCTTGGAAATATGAATCTATATTTTGGTTCCTGGACTGAAGTTCTGTGTCAGCCTTCTCTGGCCACAGCTATATAGTCTGTGCTTCTTGCACAACTGAGCTGATGGTCTATGCCCCTTAGCTGGGTGTCTGGGGGCTTATGCCTTTGGAATTGCTCCTTCATTTGGAAGAGGAAAACAAAGGAAGGAACCCTGGAGGAAGGGCAGAGCCAGGGGCTCTGTGGAGCGCCCCTTGTCTCTGGCTGCAGCAAGACCAGCCCAGGAGCCAACCAGTGTCTGCCTCTCAGCTACTTGCTGACCATTTCCTGCTTCTCAAGCTGTGGAGAAGCTTTTCATTCCCAAACCTACCACCCTTCACCCCCAGCCTCACCTTACCTGACATCTCCCCCCTCCATTTTGACATTTCTGACTTCTCTACCTCCTCTTGTGCTCAGGTGACTCCTCACTGTTCCCTCTTGCCCCTTGTGTTCCCAGCTTTCCCAGCCACATACCCAGATTACTTTGGTGAACTGAGAGGTGGAGTATTGTTCATTCATTTATTCATCCACCCACTCATTCATCAGACGTAGTCTGAGCACCTACTTTATGCCAGACCCTAGGCTAGTAGCTGATGAGAGGTAAAAATGTATGAGACGATCTCAGGAGACATTGTCTATCCATTAGGATTCTTGGGTTTTAAGCAAGATGTTAACTTGGACCAACTTCAGCAAGGAAAAAGTTCATGAGAAGGATGTTGGGGTAGCTCACAGAACCGAAGGAGCGGCTGAACAATTGGCCTTGAGAAGGGTGGGGGCCAGAGCAGGGCTTGCCTCCCAGGAGGAGCTGCAGTTGACAGGTCACCATCAGCTTGCCGTTGTGTCTAGTGGGTCTCCTTCCACTCAAGTTTCAAATCCCAGGTGAGAGAATCCAGTCTGGAGCTCAGGGTCTCACAAAGTGGGAGAGAGGCAGTTTTCCAAAGGATAGTGGAGAGTGGAAGGTAGAAGAATTTGGTAGGCAAAAACGGATACTCCCTGACACACACACATGCATGCACGCACGTACACACATGATGTTCTTCCCATGATGTATTATGACTCTCCCACATATAACTAAAATCAATTCCTCTCTGCTTAGGGACTTCAAGACCACATCCATCTACCAAGTCCAGGAGTAATGACAGGGCTACTCTTCTCCAAAGTCCAGTGTCGCTAGTAATAATCTTCCTCTTTCAGTCTTCTCAAAATCCACAGCTTTCTGCAACTCGTGGATTAATTGGTCAAATTAACCATATTACCAAAATTACATAATAGCAAGAAAGGCAGTATGGGTAAAGTCTACAGTCCACTTCTATAACTGGTCATGAGAATTAGTGTTTAGGATTATGGATTTTTGGTCTTCGTTTCTGAAGCTGCTTAGTGGTCCTGCCTGTGTGACAGCCATTTACTACTGGGCATGGCTGTACCAGGAAGCACTCCAGGAATCTCCCACACGTTCTGTCCCCTTGTATTGTAATACATAGCAGCAATCATATTTTTCCCTTGATAGAGTGCTTCATCCTAGCTCCTTCCATAACCTCTTGTTATCTGTCACTCAGAGGCATAAGGAGCCTGAAATGGCCAAGTGGCTGCCTCAGCTTCCAATTCAGTTGACTTGTTCCTATGACTTTGAGGATGTGTTTCTTCCTTGGGACTAAACCCTCTACACCAGCCTGGTCCCAAACCTCAGGTATAAGAAGAGCATTGACATGTAGTGATAGCATGTCCATCTCCACACGGCTTCCTATTCCTGTAGGAGAAATGGCGACAGATATTGGTTACCAGCTCTAAGCTTATACTACCTCCTGCACGCCTGACCCAGCCTCTCAAGGTGGTGTTTTCAGTGCCATGACTGAGTTTTCAGCAAGCCATTTCACCACATGGTGAAGGCAATTGCTGCTGGTTTGTGGGGATCCTGAGGAGATGAGGGAATGCCCTATGCATCAGCCCACTACTTTACTTTTGCTGTAAAGTACACTTTGGGGGTTGAATGTGATATGTGAGGACACCACAATGATGTTTATGGCATTTGATACTTCCATGAATATTGATGGTGGGAGAGGCATAGTAGGGATGGTAAACAAATCCAAATCCGGGATGGTAAACAAATCCAAATCCGGAATAAGGGCCCAAAATGGTGAAGACAAATTCGTGTCCCCCTCAGAGCTATAGGTATAGACCAAAGGAAGCTCAGTAGTATGATAGGAGGCACTATGGGAGAGTGAGTGGGTAGTCCACACTCAGGACTTCCTTGTGCCTTCAGAGCCCTAATCTGGAGTGATAGTGTCTACCTGATAATTGAATGCTTCTTGCCATGCCTAACTTTATGGCTTGGCTAACACCACTTCATGAGGGGCAACATGGCTGCCCAGTGTGCCACAGCCAAGTATTTAGGCTCCCCTTGGGTCCAACGGTGAGCCAGAAGGGCGTTTCTCACAAGGATAATAGTTACTTGTGGGCCACAACATCATTTGGTTCCAAACCCTGGGTTCCCCCACCATCTTTTTCTTGTCAGGACTTTCCACAGCTTCATATAGCACTCTGCTTTGCCACAGCTCTATATGGCGCCTTCATATGCCACAGACAGACAGATAACTCAAGCATCATTGGAGCTGCCAGGTCACATGGCCTGGTGGCAGAACCAGTTGAACTAAAGGCTTTCCCAGCTAGAGAGCCTTCATTTACTCTAGGCCCAACTCAAAGCTGGCAGTCAGAGCAAGATACCCCAGAGTGGCAAGATAGTGCCTGGAATTAGGCCTTAGTGGTAAAAGGTTCAAAATACAGTCATTTTTTCCCTACATTATGAAGGACATATTCTTGCCTCAAACAGACTCCTCAGTCCCTGGAACTTTACCAAGGGAACTTTGTGTTTCCATGTGATTTATCTCCCTAGTTGTTTGGCCAAACATCTAGGGAAACTGTTGGTTTTCTATCCCTTCTGTAGTTCCCTTTGGGGAGGACTGCAAGGAAGGTTCATAATATGCATCTAAGTGTTAAAATAAGGTTTTCCTTCAAACAGATACTTGACTTCCTCTTCAATTAAGGTCTGGAAATTAAGTGGGAGATCTTGACATTACCTTGGCAGCTTAAGACAGACCTGTTGGCCCAACCAGAAGTCTTTAGTTATGGTAATTACTAAGCCATATCCTGGGATATCTGGCCTTTTTCATTCCTAGGACTCAGTGATTGGTTAACCACAGCTCAAGATCTGGTTTCCATGCCCATATCCATTATGTTGAATACCCTATTTTGCTCCTTCTGTCTGTCTCTGTTGCTGAGATCAAGGAGCTCATTTTCATAGCAGCTCTTCCAACTGGCATCCCAGGCCTCGAGAGGACAACCAGCAGAGTCCATGAATGCATTTCTCATGGCAAAGAGGGAGCCCATCTGCTGGGTCCTGCCAGAGGACAGTGAGAGGATAGATGGGCTGGATGCATGCTAGGGACCCAATAAAGCATTTTTGTCTCCTGAAATCTTTGAATTCCTGCCTTTCTTGGATTTTTGGTCTTTTGATATAATTTTGCATGGGCCAACATTTGGCTTAGATTTGTACTATCTAAGCTCCCCGAAATGGTAAGAACTACACCTGGCTGTTTGAGCTTCTATATAGAATGTAGAGTCTGGTGAGTGAACATATCAATAAATACAGCCTGAAACAAAATTATGTTCTGTCTTGGTCAAACATCCTTCAAAACATTTCCATAAATGCCCCCTGTATTTGTCAACAATATATTTCTAGTTCTAGGTTCTCCGGACAGAACTCTTTCCTGATCTGATTCTGCCTGATCTTTCCTGATCTGTCATCCCCTGAGCTGTGTTGAGTATGAGTTTTGGTTACTGGTATATCAGCAGTGGAATGTGGGTCAGGAGGGAAACCGTTTGCTTTCTTTTACATATGAGAGGTACAACTTTCTTGGTAATGGAGGTCAGAAGGAAATGTATCTGAAGGGTTGTGTTCAGGGTTTTTTACATCCTCTGAATACTCCCGGATATCCCTTCCTAATCCAATTGCCAAGATTCCAGCTTTTTCTAAGACTGGTTGAGGTTATGAATGCAAATGGTGGTGAATTTTCCAATTTTGAAGAATCAGTTTCTGGGTTTGTTTTTGAACAAGCTCAGTGGCTACAAGCAGTAAGGGGATTTCTACACAGTAATAGGAAGGTCCTGAGTTTCATTCATGCCTTGAGGTAGGAGAATTTTAATGATCATCCTCTAGCTTTAAAAGGTATCTAATGGTGTACAAAGGCTGCTACTTTCCCATCTCTGAATATGGACAGAAGTTTCAAAGCTCTTCACCTTACAGCACCTCCATAACAAATTCCAAGAAACCCTCATTTCCCAGGAGAGAGAGAGCGCCCATGTCCTTTAACATCTCTAGTACAAATGTCTACATCAGTTACGGCTCTGACTGTTGGCAAGAGAAACTGGCTCTAACTTCAAGTGAGAACAAAAGGCTGCCTGGGGAACCCACTAGGCTGCAGGAAGAATGGAATGACAGGCCTGGGGAGGATTGTAACCAGGACGGCACTGAGGACTTTGGCCCAAGGAACTTGCTGACCATCACCCCAAATGCACCCTTCTGATGACTTGAACCCAGCTGTCTTTTGTTACCATGCATCTCACTCAAGAAAGAGAATCTGATTGGCCTGGCTTGGGTCACATGTGTCCCTGAGATCTGGAGCAGCAGGGGTACGGAATCGAGGAAGGGTGATTTCTGCCCCTTCCCACGAAAAAAACACAGGGGGAGGAGTAATGTTACTAGAAAGATGATTAGTACAGAATGAAAAGTAAAAGAGTACTAGCTCATTCTGCACCAGAGACCGCCGCTAGAGATGTGAAAGATGGCGCTTAGCTCAAGGGTCATCACCATGGAGAGGTTTTCTGACTGGGCACCAAGAGGCTGTCATGAGTGGCACTAACGTGGCAAATCTACCCGAGGGCAAGGCCTGGATCTCAGTTTTGTAACTTGTTGCTGTCAGTACCCCTGAGCTGATCCAATCCAGGGAGGCTGCCTCATTCTGTTCAAATTGACAAGAAAATGGAATTTACACACTAAAAACTTACCTTGCTCATTTTCAGTGAGCGATTTAACCATCCAGTAGACTGGTCACATGTGTTTTCCTGACTAGTCAATAGTTCAAGGGAAGCCAAGGTATCAGAAGGTTTGGTGAGCTTAGAACAAGCCAGAAAAACTTCAGTTCAAATTCTGTATTACTAGCTGTGTGAACTTGAGTTTGTGGCTTAACCTCTCTGAACTGAGATGCCTCTTTAAAAAAAAAATCCATTTACTAATATTTATAGACTGCCTGTGACATATGATAATAATATGATGATTATATATGCTATGTTTATAATAGTGAACAAAACAGACATAGACTCCTCCCTCATGGAGCTTACAGTCTAGTGGGGGAGACAAACATTTGAAAACACACCAGCCTGGGCAGGGTGACTCACGCCTGTAAACCCAGCACTTTGGGAATTGGCTGAGGTGGAAGGATCGCTTGAGCCCAAGAGGTCGAGACCAGCCTGGGCAACATAGCAAGACAGTATCTGTACAAAACAAAACAAGAAAATTAGCCGGGCATGATAACACACAATGGTAGTTGAAGCTACTTGGGAGGCTGAGGCAAAAGGATCACCTGAGCCCAAGAGTTCACTGCCACTGCACCCTAGCCTAGGCAACAGAGTGAGACTCTGACTCAATAATATTAAAAATAAAATAAGCTGGGCTCAGTGGCTCAGCCTGTAATCCCAGCAATTTGGGAGGCCGATGCAAGAGGATTGCCTGAGCCCACAAGTTCAAGACCAGCCCGGGCAACTTGGCTAGCCCTTGTCTCTACAATAGATAAAAATATTAGTCGGGTGTGGTAGTGCGCACCTGTAGTTCTGGCTACTTGGAAGGCTGAGGTGGAAGGATCACTGAAGCCCAGCAGGTCGACACTGGAGTGGTCGTGAGTGTGCCACTGCACTCTGGCCTGGGCGACGGATTGAGACTCCAACTCAAAAAATAAAATAAAATAAAATAGGCTGAGCATGGTGGCTCATGCCTGTAATCCTAGCACTGTGGAAGGCTGAGATGAGGAGGTGATGAGATTGTCTGATCCCATAGGTTCGAGAACAGGCTAGGTAACTTGGCGAGACCTCATCTCTACAATAAATTTAAAAAATTAGCCAGGTGTGGTAGTGTGTGCCTATAGTTCTAGTTACTTGGAAGACTGAGGCAGAAGGATCGCCTGAGTCCAGCAGGTTGACGCTTGGGTGACCGTGAGTGTGCCACTGCACTCCAGCCTGGGCGACAGAGTAAGACTCTGACTCAAAAAAATAAAATAAAGTAAAATAAAATAAAACACACCAAATATGTAAATATTAAGTGCTATGAAGCAGAAGGATGGGAGAAAACACCAGCAGGGGGTAGGACCTAATTTAGAAGGGATTAGGAAATTCTCTGAGGGCTTGACATTTGAGTTGAGATTGGAATGATATTATGCAGAGGAAGTGGAAGGAGAAGAACGTTGCAGGCAGAGGAAACAACAGGTGCCAGGGCCCTAACCTGTTACTGAGAAGGACTGCAGAAGGCAGCGTGGCTAGCACATGGTAAGAAAGAGAACCGCAGCATTGCGACACAAGCCTCAGAGTGAGGCAGAACCAAGTAACGGGAGGACATTCTTGCTGAATCCTAAGAGCAGCGTGCCTCAGTGAGGGTCAACTACCGCTGGAAATAACAGAAGCCCCCAAATGACAGCGGCCTTCAGTGAGACGAAGTTAAAGTTCTTGGGCGGCTGGAGATCTGTACCCGGTCCATCCAGGACTGGCATGGCAGCCCCCGGCTGTCACCGAAACGGAGGCTTCTCCGCCTCTCTTCTCCACCCTGTCAGTCCAAGCAGGAGTAATAGCTAATCCCAAGTGCAAATCATGAGTAGGAGAACCATAAATAGTAATATAACTGACTAACATCAAAGCTAAATCTTTGTTGTGTGTAGTAGAGTCAATAGATAATGCCTAAAGTTGAAAATAAAAAATAGTATCTTTATTGGTAATTTTTATTTATCTGTCTATCTATCTATCTACCATCTTTTTTATTTATAGAGGTTACTACCAGAAGTACAAAAACAAGAATGGCTTGTTTTTAGTGTCTGGGGTGAGGCTTGGGGGGCGATGGAGCTGGTCTCTGGTTTTCTGGGTTCTGGTCTCCCTGAGACAGTCCAGTGGTGAGCTTCCTTTAAACTTCCTGTACTGGTCACTTATTTGGACCTAACTTGAAACAGGCCAACAGAGGGACCCCAACCAACTTCTGCTTCAGGAGCTGCCTGAATGGATCATATCCCACTCAACCCAGGCAAATTTGAGCTCCATTGTGAAGTGTTGATGACAGACGACAGATTGATGGAATTCAGCCAGACAGGAGAGCCTGTCTTCAGGAGACCCTTGGTTCTAGGGCTGGAGCCACTTCTGGACAGGAGGTGCCTCCTACTGACATCCAGAGATCCTAGAACAACACTTTACATGAGGCAGAAGTCCTCTGACCTCAGAACTGATGGGGTTAGGAGATGGCTCTTTCTTATAGTTTCCAAAAGGTGTGCCTCAAAGGACATACTACATGCAAGGATGAGAGATGCTTATCCTGGAACTGAGGCATATACCTGGATGGTAGAGCTACAACAGGACATAAGGATATGGGTTTCTGAACTAGGGCAATGGTCTAGACGCCTGCTCTGACCCCTGACTTTTTAGTGATTGGAGTAGTACATCCAGGCTTAGCACAGCACATGTCTCCATAGATTCAACCAACTGATGGTTCTGACCAAATTAAATACCCTGGTTTCACCTAAACTTCCTTGGTCCCAACAAACCCCTGATAAAGATTCTCATTAGAATAAGGCTATGGTCAAAGCCAGAGTCCTCGCTGAGACCGAGGCGGGGAGAGTGCTGATGGGGAAGAGACTCTGTCTTGTCACAGGCCCAAACCTGCGGGAGACCACAGGGGCCTGCACCCTGCTTCCAGCCAGCAGAAGCAATCGGTCCTTACCTGGAGTGGATGCTGCTGGTGCCCTGCCCAGATCACCTACACTGTGGGCACCCAACCCAGGTGCTGTGAGTCTGCTGGTAACAGCACACACTGCCCCTTCTCTGAAGCATTGCCCTGAGCCAAATGGAGGCCACTTCGCCTGGGAAGCAACACCCCTTTTCACTCCCACGCCTTTCCCCCATCCTTGGCCCATGGCTGGCACTGGAGAAGCTGGCCTCGCCTTGCCTCACTTCAAGGTGGGACTAACTCTGTGGGTGTGTTTGGGCTCCAGAGTGTTCCTGCAGGATCAGATGAAAGAAGGCTCCACCACACTCTTTCTTCTTACCCTCACCCTATTCTGCATCCCTTACTCACCTTCTGCCAGGATCCCTGCCCCCCTCCTCCGCCCGGCCCAATAAAGCACATGGACAAGAGTCCCCATCTCAGGCTAAGGAATCTTCCTGAGATCCACCGGGCATCCTGCATGTTGGCTGTCACTGACAGAGAAATTTCACTGGGACTTCTTTTCTATCAGGGCAAAATGGTTGTTCTTGGAGCAGTTGGATTCTTATTTAGGACATGGGCTGACCGCCCAGTAAATGCTCCCTTGCAGAATTCACACTGGGTCTTACTCAGGAAGTCATTCAGTGACTCAGTATTCCCGATTACAGGGAGTCTGACCAGAGAACACAATTCACAGCAACAGGGCCCAAGCATGGGCCCAGAATCTATCCTGCCTGCGAGCAGCAGGTCAGATGGTAACATGGGGTAGACACCTCAAGTGCCAGCTCAGATCCCCCAAATACCATCATGTAGCATGGTAGCTTCTGGGTTTACCTCAGGCTGTTCAATGTCTCAGTAGTTGCCCCTTTTCTGGTGCTGGTTCCCCCATCACACACCTTTGTGGGGGAAAATCGTGGCCTATACCCACCTCCTTGGGTTATTGTGAGGATTAATTGAGATACTGTAGGTAAAGTTCTTAGCACAGAGCCTAGCATCTGCCAAGCTCTCAGGTGCGCCACCTGGCACTATTGCTGTCACTGCTCTTCCCCTTCAAGCCAGGAGCCCTGATGTCTCACCATTCTTTGAAGGTAGGGTGGCTAACAAAGAGCTCTGCCCAGCCCCCGAATACTGTCTTTCCAGCGCTCATCCCTACAGAGCCAGCACTGCCTGGGAAAGGAGGACTGGCGGGAACCCATAGGGAATGGTGGAGTTGAGGCTCCCTACCCACAAGCCAGCCAATTTTTAGATTTTTTTTTTTTTTTTTTTGAGTAGGAGTCTCACTCTGATGATCAGGATGGAGTGCAGTGGCAAGCTTATGGCCACTGCAGCCTTGACCTGCTGGACTCAGGAGATCCTTCCTCCTCAGCCTTCCAAGTAGCTGGAACCACAGGTGCATGCCACCACACCTGGCTGATTTTTAAAAATTTATTGTAGAGATGAGGTCTTGCCAAGTTGCCCGGGCTGGTCTCAAACCCACAGGTTCAGGCAGTCCACTCGCGTTGGCTTCCCAAAATGCTGGGATTATAGGTGTGAGCCACCGTGCCCAGCCTTAAAGAAAGACTGAGTTTGTGCTTTTTTTTTTTAATTGTAGAGATGAGGTCTTGCCATGTGGCTCAGGTAGGTCTCGAACTCCTGAGCTCAAGCAATCCTCTCACCTCTGCCTCCCAAAGTAACGGAATTCCAGTCATGAGCCACCGCACCCTGCAATTTTTAGATTCTATGAGGGGTCAGGTTCTTCTACAAACCCCCTCAGTTACAGAAATGAGGGAATCAAACATACTCTTTGGAATAACGAAACTTGCTTCTACAAGCATAAAGAATTGGAAAATCCTGTTTCCCAGTGAGTCATGGTGTCTAAATGGCAGGTCCATATATAGAAGAAACAGTTGGTACTGTGAGAGGGAATAAGATGTAGCTGTGCCTTTAATTCTGACATGTTATTATTGGTGGAATTCCCCTTGGGTGGAGGGAGATGAGATGTGCCTGGTGTGGGCTATGGCCTGGACATAGACTGTGAGCCCCATCCCTCAGGGAGTGGCCTCTGGCCAAGGCTGGTCTCTGAAGGGTATGCATATTCCCAGTATGAGTCATGGGAGGCAGGTGACCAAGCAAAGCGGAAAGCAATGTAGTTGTTACTCTTAATTCATGTAATTGTAAACACCAGATAGGAATTTGACTAATTCACTTTCCTATGCCTTCTGCACTGCCTGAGGCATGTATTCTTCACCAATCTGCTGCCATCGGAAGCTTCCCATAAATTTGAATAAACCAGTGTCTTTCCCTGCTGGACCTCCAGGTGACTTATTTGGAATAGGTCAACATTATGTGCAAGTCCTCTCAGATTTGGGGTTACAATGTTAAACCTGGAAAGTTTCAATGTCTGGGTATTAGATGTGAATTCAGAAGTGTCCATTTTTGTTTTTCCTAACAACTTTGTCTAATTTGTGATGCCCTACTTGACAGCATCTTCTGAGTGGACACTGTTGGTCTTTGGGATATTTGTTTTACTGGCTCCTCCCAGGAGAACTTAAGTCCTCTTCATGACAATTTCTGTGAAAATATCTGTTTTTTCGCTAAAGCTCAAGGAGCCACATAAGACCACTTCTCTGACGAGAAGATGGTGGAACAATCAAGGAATTATTTTCACCTGTATAATGAATCAGCTTATCAACTCTCACTCATGGAGACCCAAATCAACAGTTTCCGCAGCCTCTGCCAATGACTGGAGGAAAATGGTGCACCCCAGAAAGAAGATGTAACTTTCAGTATAAAACCTGTGAAAGCCAGGGACCTTGTCCCTGAATCCAACAGGATGAGTGAATCAAGACCTACCTTGGTTTGTAGAACATCTTAATCTGGATCAAACTGAAAAGGAAACATCTCAGTCTCTCACTATATAAAGAGCTAATGTCACTATTCACTATAGCAAAAACATGGAACCAACACAGATGTCCATCAAAAGTGTACTGGGGTCGGACTCTGTGGCTCAGCCTGTAATCCCAGCACTTTGGGAGGCCAAGGCGAATGGATTGCCTGAGCCCGTGGGTTTCAGACCAGCCTGGACAACTTGGCGAGACCTCGACTCTACAATAAATAAGAAATTAAGCCGGGCGTGGTGGCTCAGCCTATAATCCCGTGCTTTGGGAGGCTGAGGTGAGTGGATTGCCTGAGCCCGCGGGTTTGAGACCCGCCTGGGCAATTTGGCGAAACCTCATCTCTACAATAAATCAAAAATTAACCCAGCGTGGTAGCGTGCGCCTGTAGTTCCAGCTCCTTGGAAGGCTGAGGCAGAAGGATTGCCGGAGCCCAGCAGGTCGAGGCTGCAGTGGCCGGGAGCGGCCACTGCACTCCAGTCTGGGTGACAGAGTGAGACTCCAACTCAAAAAAAAAAAAAAAAAAATTAGTCGAGCATGGTAGCATGTGCCTATAGTTCAGGCTACTTGGAAGACTGAGGTGGAAAGATTGCTAGAGCCCAGCAGGTTGATGCTGGGGTAGCGGTAAGCTTGCCACTGCATTCCAGCCTGGACGACAGAGTGAGACTCCAACTCAAAAAAAAAGTGGACTGGATAAAGAAAATGTGGTACATATACACAATGGAATATTATGCAGCCATAAATCATGTCTCTTGCAGAAACGTGAATGCAGCTGGAGACCATCATACTAAGTGAACTATCACAGAAACAACTGAATATTGCATGATCTCACTCATAAGCAGGCCCTGATCACTGGTCATGTGAGCACAAGGGTGGGATTAGCAGACACTGGACACAACTAGAGGAGGGAGAGAGGAGGAGGGGCATGTGGCAACACTGGGTACCTGGTCCATCAGAGCCTGGCGAGGAGAAGGAATTCTCTCCAACTCTTGGGTGAGAATTCTCCTCAAACAGGAGGTGGGCACCAAAAGAACTAAAGCCAGAAAGAGTTAATTGGCTGCCTCTGGGGACTGTGACAGGGATGGAGAGGCAAAGCAGCCTCTTCACTGCAAACCCTTCCAAATCCTTTTTGATGGAAAGGGAAAATCTACATGCATATTCACGTAGTCCTCCCCTCACTCTGCCTGGGCTGGCTGGCTCAGCGCTGAGTCTCACTCAGCTGGCCCCAGTGGGTGGGTCAGGCCTCAGGGACTGTCTCCTCAGCAAACAGTCCTCCCAGGGGACAAGTGACACACGGAGGTCCCACAGCTGGATGGGCACCCAAGGTCCTCCAGCTCAGTCTTTCCCTGGGGTCTCTGTCCCAATCTCTCCAGCCTCCCAATTGCCTGGCCTGTGACTTTTAGCCAAATTCCATCTGATAAGAGCATTTGGTTTCTGGGGGCTGGAATTCCTGGGGCCACCCCTCCTTGAGGTGAGCAACACAGGAGAAGCCAGAGGTCTCCTGACCTGGAGGAGGGGAGCAGTGTGTCCAGAAAGCCTCCGGATGGGAGCTGTGACAGCAATGACACCTGCCAGCCTAATGGGGGCCAGCTGCCTGCCAAGCACTCCTGAGCCTAAGCTCATTTACTCCTCGGAGGTACTATTACCCACCCTCCAACCCCCATCCCCACCCTACAGATGAGGAACCAAGTTAACTTGGAGAGTCATGAGTGTAGACCTTTGGGCTCCACGCTCAAGGTTCATCCTATGACGTACAGCCTATTACATCCTTATTCGGAGATCAAGGCCATGAGAGTGTCAAAGTTAAACACTGCAATGTTTTGAAATAAGCATGGCTACTACTGAAGGTGTTGTGTCTCCTGGCTTCCCTCTGGGCACCAAGAGAAACCAAGGGTGAGAAGAAAAGACAGCAGGAGAGGAGGGAAGGGAGGGAAGGGAGGGGGGTGCAAGGGAATGGGCTAGAACAGGGCAGTGGCGGAGAAGCCGGAGCAGCCCATTCACCCTTACTGGGGTTTGTTGGAGGCTTCCCTCCCCCCACTCCCATGAAGGCTGCCCTAGGAGATAGGCATCTGCTTAGGATAAACATTTAGCTCAGCCAAGGGAGCACAAGGCCCCCGACAGGGTGTGGCTCTCTGCTGGAAAAATCAAATTGTGGGAATGCTGGAACAGTGGGATCCCCTGTTGGAAAATGAGTAACATAATACACATTTAGGGGAAAAAAAGAAGGGGGAGAAAAATGCCACAAACTCAGTAGTGGTCATCCCTGGGGGCTCAGATTAGGGGGATTTTAGCTTCCTGTGTTCTGTATATTTCTATAATATTTAACGGTTTAATGATGAACTTGAAATTCTTTGGTAATCCAAACAACAGACAGAGGGAAAAAGAAAAAAACTGTTTTCAAACAGAAGTGTCCCTCCCTCTATCCGTCATCCTTTCCAAACTTCCCCAAACTATAATATACCAGTAAATCCACACCCTGTGCTACCAGGAAATATTTCTGCACCGTAAGGATTCTGTCTGTGTGTGAACCGTTAATTATTAAAGAGATATTGTCCATTCCGTCAGACTAGTTTAATGTTCAGTTTGAGGATTTTAAAACTAAAGAGTTTGTTCCTTCACTTTGCACAATATTTGGCTTAGGCGTTCATTTAAAAAAGATGGAATAAGAGGGAAAGGGTGTGATTTTGTTCTGTTTTCTTGGCTGTATTGAGGTTTAGACCTGAAACACGTTTACCACTGGGGAGGGCTACACTGCTTTCTTCATCTCCAAGCTTAGGAAAATAGGTTACTGTTATAATAGTCACTGACCCAACAAGATAGGGAGACCGAGTCAGATGCAAAATGAAAGATAAAATGCAAAAAACTGACAGCCTGGTTGGGGAAAGGAGGTCACAAGAGGGCAAAGGGGAGGGAAAAATCACACAGCTGACTTCCTGGAAGAGATCAGTTTGGGTCCTGGGCAGAGTGGAGAGGAGGAAATCTCGGATGGAGAAGCAGTGATGGGACAGGAGCTGCAGGATCTGAAGAACACGGGGGCTGAGACTTTGGAGAGCCTGGTCTGTGTCCTTCCCCGTCCTCCATCCTGGCCTCCTTTGCTTGAGTCCCGGCCCGCTGGAGGGGAGCCTTTGCTCACCCTCTTCCTTCACACTCCTCCTCTCCTGCCTCCTCACCCCTTTGCTTGCACCTCCAGGAAACCCCCAATGTGCCACCCTCCTCAGCTCAAAGTAGCCCCTTTTATTTCACCCATTAAACAGTTACTGAGCACTTATGTACCAACAACGCCTGTCCTGTTCTGAAAGGGCAGGGAAAGTCCAAATGAGGAAGTGGCTTCTGAGCTAGACCTAACGAATGAGAATAGAAACCAGATGATGGAGTGAGGGTGGGGAGGAAATGGAAGGGGAGGGATCTCCACAAGCATCCCAGCCTTCAAGAAGCTTGCAGTTTTGTCCTTACTTTCAAAGACTCAGGTCAAGGCACATCACCCAGAACTTTTGGAGCCCGGCCTAGAGTGGCCTGCTTTCTGGGTCTCTGAGAGTGGGTTGAGGGCCCCACCCTGGCCGTTACCCTGCACTCTGGGGAGGCATTGGCCAGAACTGGGTGGCAGGCCCAACCTACTCCAACTCTGGACTCTGGAACTCCCAGGAATTTCTGCAGAAGTGATAAAAGCAGAAGCAAGTTTGGACCTAGCTTGTTCCCACAGAAACGTGTGCTTCTGTCTGTTGACCACAAATACGTGAGTAGGAACAGGACTGTGCCTCTCTCTGTGCAGCTGTATCTAGGTATGTGCCAGGTAGCTGGGCCTTACCAGGCTCTGTGTGTGTGTGCGTTCCATGTGTCCATGCTTGTGTATGTGTGTGTGTGTGTGCGTGTGTACACAGGTACATACCTCGGTGTCAGCTGAACCAGGCTGGCCTCTGGATAGAATAGGATGCCGGCCAAGGAAGTGAAAAGGGAAGGGAACTAGAGTGGGGAGAAAGGAGGTGTTAGCACTGTTATTTACAGATGAGCTTAAACCTATGAACTGAGCTTCAGCAAAAAGGAACTATGTCAGTTCTTGTAGTGGAAAACGGGGAGGACTGGTTTCAGGGAGGCTTGGATCCAGAGTCCAGAATGAGGTGTTCTGGGTGCTGCATTTCCACCTTTCAGAAGTGGGACTCATCTCTACAAAATTAAAAAATGAATAGCCAGCTGTAGTGGCACATCCCTGTAGTCCCAGCTACTCGGGAGGCTGAGGTGGAAGGATCCCCTGAGCCCAGGAGGTCAAGGCTGTGGTGAGCCATGATCATGCCACTGTACTCCAGCTTGGGCAACAGAGTGAGACCCAACTCAAAAAAAAAAAAAGTTGGAAAGTATAATGCAATGAAGACATCACTTAATGGCAGTAGTCTTAACTTGTTTTGGGGAGTGAAGAAAACTTGAGCCTTTCTTCAGAAAAAAGCCTGGATCAGATAGAGACACATGCTGTTACATGACTGCTCACTTTCCTTTCCCACGAGTGGGTGTAATTTGCTGTCTCTGCCTGGAACTCCCAGAGTTTATCAGGACTTACCTCTCAAAGGCTCAGAAGTAAGTGCAGGAAGGGACACCTCCTCCATGTTCTGGAGACCCAAGGCTATGACCTTGGGTACAATGAGAGGTGAGTCTGGGGTGGCAGGCAGGGCCCAGGCAGGTTTCTGGCTGTGCCAGGCATCTACTCCCCTCACCCAGGCCTCAGGCCTCTCTTCCTCCTCCAGGTTCCTAGCCTGAGTCCTGCTTTGCCTCTCTTTTACTTTCGGACCCTCCTTGATTTGTCTTTCAGCTAAAAGGCCTGGCACATGGAGAACGACACCCCAAAACAAAGAGAGTCCATCCCTCTCACACCCGCGGCCAACAGTATGGAGAACACGGAGGCTGAGCACTTGGAGAGCCTGGTCTGTGCCCTTCCTATCCTCCATCCTGACCTCTCAGCTTCAGTTCCAGCCCACTGGTTGGGGGGGGGGATTGATCACCCTCTCCCTTCACACTCTTCCTCTCCTGCCTCCCCCTCGCCCCTTTGCTTGCACTGTTAGGAAACCCCCAATGTGTCGGCTGCCTCAACGCAAGGCAGCCCCCTTTATTTCACTCATTAAACAGTTACTGAGCACCCTATGTACCAATATAACCTGTTGTCTGAAAGAGCAAGGAAGGTCCCAGTGAGAAAGTGACATTAAGCCACAGCCTAAAGAATGAGAACAGAAACCAGATGATGAGAAGGGATCCCTGAGGAAGTTTCCATCTTCAAAAAGCCTCTCGTTCAGATGGCCAGGTCAAGGCACACTACCCTGAACTTTTGAGCCTAATCCAACACCCTCTGCCCTCCCAATCTCCCCCGACAAGGCGCCTTCCTCTTCACTGCCCTGTGTATCACTTTCGCTCTGGCATCTGCAAGAGTGTCCACCTCCTCCCCAGAACAACTCCATACACTGTGGGGTACACTGGAGTCATTTGATGAAGTAAGTAGCCTTGCCTGGGATCTCGCTTGGGAGCTTCCTTTTGACCCCCTCAGCCACAGCTGAGCCACAGGTACAATCCCTGCTGCAGACACTGAGGGCAGGATGTTTCTAGCACAGAGTAGGTGCTCAATGCATGCTTTGCATGTTACACAGAGTAGGTGCTCAATGCATGCTTTGCAGAATTTAGTTAAGCAGCCTTCTAATCACTTCTGGTGCCCAGCCCCATCACAGCCCACTCAGGGGTGTCCACAAGTGCACTGGCACTGCCAGGGTCTCACCTCTCCGGACCCCTCAGTGCTAGTTCTGGTCTGCTTGGAAGGCTACCTGATGGCTCCCTGTTGGCTTTAGGAGGAAGGCCAGCTCCCTGGCAGCGATTCGAGCCCCGCAGATGCCAGTGGGGGAAACCAGAACAAGGCGGGGTCAAACCCCTTCTCCACATGGTAGGTGATCTCTGTGAGGAATAAGGGCTGGCCTGGGGAGGAGGCTGCTTTGGGGACCTGGCTTCCTGGTGGGTGGAGGTGGGGATAGGTCCATGGACCTTTTTTGAAGGAAGGTGCACAAGCCACACCCTCGACACAAGAGCTGTGCTGGCGTCTGCCTCAGAGGCGAGCTAGGTCCCAGGGTCCCCACCTGCTTTTAGGTAGCCAGAGTGAAACCAATGTTTCCTGTGGGGCTGCTTTGGCCAGGCCTCCCCCTCAACCTCCTCCATCTGCCTTTGACTCCATTCAGTCTCGGGGGCACCTCAGGGAGCCCTGAGGCTCAGTTTGAAACTCCTGAACTGGGCCAGGCCCCTCATTTTACATGGGAGAGACAGAAGCCTACACAGGGAACAGGACCAGCCTGGGTCTCACAGGCCTGGGACTGAGATGAGCCTGGAACTCTGCCTCCTGGTGCCCAGGCCCCTGGGGTCCTCTTTGACTGGATCCTGAGTTGAGAAAAGTGTGAAGGACAGGGGGTAGTGGTGGAGAAGGGGTTTCAGCTGTCTCTCTGGGTGGGGGGATTGGTTGGGAGTTGCCTCACCCACCCTTTTAGGAGGCAGGAAGTGACGACAGAAGGGGTACGAGGGACTCCTTCAAACTGCAGTGGGTGGTTGGATTCTAACATGCTTGACTGAGCATCTACTCGATGCCCAGCCTGTGGGACCCTAGAGGCTATTCAGGTGTTAGCCTTTCCTCCAGGGATGGAGAGTGACCAAATGGCCAGGCAAGAATTAGCATGTGGACGGGACCCCGAGGGCAGTGGGGGGTGGTATGACCACCGCCAGGTAGAGGCAAGCTGTTTTGAGCATCCTCTCTCAGGAATAGGAGCTGCTGACTCGGAGAATAAGTGTCCCAGGTCCCGTGGGAATGAATGCAGAGCTGGGAGCTTTTCCACCTTTCCATGGACAGGTAGACATACGACAGGGGTGTGGAGGCAGCCATCTTTGTGTGTGCATTTCGTGTGCTGACGAGCTTATTTGCTCACTTTCTTTTTTTCTTTTCTTTTTCTTTTTTTTTAGTAGGAGTTTCACTCTGTTTGCCCAGGCTGGAGTGCAGTGACATGCTCACGGCCACCACAGCCACGACCTGCTAGGTTCAGGTGATCTTTCCATCTCAGCCTTCCAAGTAGCTGGAACCACAGACGTGTGCCACTATGCCCAGCTATTTTTTTAAAAATTTATTATACAGACGAGGTCTCGCCAAGTTGCCCGGGCTGGTCTCGAACCCCTGGACTCAGGCAATCCTCTCGCCTCGGCCTCCCAAAGTGCTGGGATTACAGGCTTGAGCCACCATGCCCGCCTATCCGTTCACTTTCTCTGGAGCCCGGGAGGCAAGGATTACCACTAGGTAGTGGGGCTTGAGGGCTGCTCCAGGCCCAAGGCAGTTTGTGCACACAGAAGCAAGAGGACCTGAACCCTTCTTGGATTGCTCTGGGCTGGGGTTGCCCTGTATCCCTGTGGGATGTCAAGGCCAGTGTCTGGCTCAGTTACTGGGGACATAACTGAGGGGCTTCCACCGGGAGACACTGAGGATCCCCCCTGGGGTGGGAGTCTGGGGGGTCACTTGTAGACCCTCCTGGTCCTATTCCTAGGAGGATCCTGCAGCCAGCCATGAGAGCGAGAAACTTCTTCAAGGAGCACAAGCAGCTGTTTCGATGGATCTGCATAGGCCTGCTCTATACTGGTGAGCCTGGGGCCCAGCCCTACCGAGGGGACAGTGACTCCTGCCCCAGCTCTCCATTTCTCAGGACTGGGTCATTCACTTAAGCAATTATTCGTACTTGTTTATTGTTCAGGGGCAGCGCCCTTGCCAAAGACTGAGACATCAATTAAGCCAGACCAGATCTTGTTCCCAAGGCACTCCCTCATCAGTGAGTGATGGGGGACAAGTATTTCCACATAATGCATGGAACTATCTGGGAACAGATGGGGGATGGTCAGGGAGGACTTCCAGGAGGAGGCAACATTAGAATCTCACAGTTTTGTAGGACAATATGGACTGAGAAGACACCCCACACAGAGGAGTCACAGGAGCAAAGGCGAACACGGTTAGGGTGTGGGTTTTGATAAACTCTAGTGTCTGTGCTTTAAAGTCTGGAGGGTAAAGTTCTACACAGAGTGCCAGAGCATGAGGCTAGAGAGATAGAAGGGCCTGGAATAGGAAATGGGCAGGGAGGTGGGAGAATGCTCAGAGACTCGGATTTTTTTTTTTTTTTGAGCTGGAATCTCACTCTATAGCCCAGGCTGAAGTGCTGTGGCATACTCATGGCCACTCCAGCGTTGACCTGCTGGGCTCCAGCGATTCTTCTGCCTCAGCCTTCCAAGTAGCCGGAACTACAGGCACGCGATATCATGCCCGGCTAATTTTTTATTTATTGTAGAGACAAGGTCTCGCCAAGTTGCCCTGGCTGGTCTCGAACCTGTGAGCTCAGGCAATCTACTTGCCTCAGCCTCCCAAAGATCTGGGATTACAGGCTGAGCCACCGAACCTGGCTGAGACTTGGATTTTACCCTCGAGGCCTGAGAGAGCCATTGAGGATTTCCATAGGGAAATGTCAAGGCCAAATTCACATTGTGGGACCCTAGATGATGGGATAGGAAAGATGGGGACAAGGAGACATTGAGGGCTACAGTGCACGTGTGAGCATGAAGTGGGGAAAGAAGGAAGGGTGGATTGGGGAAGTCCTGGGGAGGCAATGCCAGCTGAACCTGGGAACTGACTGGGTATACAGGACTAAGACACCAAATCAATGCTGTCTCAGGTTCCTGCTTGGTGTTGGGGTGGGTGATGGTGCCTTCCACCTAGAGAACACGGGAAGAGGTGGTCTTGGCAGGGAAGGGGATAGGATAATTCAGACAACCTGTTGGCAGTACCACTGCCAGGCCATGGGGTGGAGAGGAAGTTTTCTGGGGACAGTTGAGAGGCAAGTCAAGGACAGGAGCCTGGGACTGGCCACACAGCAGGGATTGGCAGGCGCTGGGGGAGCAAAGAGTTTCAGGAAGGAGGGAAGCCTCAGCAGCATTTCTGCAGAGACCCACAGGACAAGAACTGAGCAGTGTCCATTTATTTAGGGACAAAGAGGTCATTGGTGACTTAGGGTGTAAGTGCAAAAACGGGATTGGAGTAAATGAGAGATAAGGTAAGTGTAGACGGCTCTTGGGAAACTTTTTTTAATGAGAATAAGGAGGGAATATGAATGGGCAGGACGTGACAAAGTGTCCAGGATGGGCACGTGTTTGGGATGGGAGATACCTTGTGTTTATGATCTGAGACGGGAGTCTGTAGAAGGAACATGAAGGAGTTGGAGATAAGCAGATGACTGATCTATTCAACTGTTGGCCGGGTGTGGTAGAGAGATAAGTAAGAGAGATAATTGATGGTGCCAGCCCAGAGAAGAAGGGCCCGGGGGAGGAGCAGGTCTTAATAGGGAGCTCACCTTATCCTGACAAACTAGAAGAGAGAGGCGAGGAGGGTGGGTGCCAATGCAGAGCTCATTGTGCTAGGGAGGGGAGGGGACAGTGAGAGAGATGACAGCAATGGCCTCTGTCTCCTTGGTGAACTTGAAAGCAGGGTTGTCTGCTGAGATAGGGTTGATTCAAGTCTCTTGCAGGTTCCTTCTAGAATGTGTCTGAGACAGTGAATCTTTCTTTGGCAGAGTCTGAAACCAAGGCCATCTCTGTTCTCCTGGCTTCCCTCAGACTTGGATTTGTTTCTCTTGAAGAAATGAATGAGTCTCTAGTAGAGAATGAAATTACCTCTCTCACCCTATTGGCATTTTGGTCTTGGCTCTCAGAAACTCAGCCTTAATCATTAAATCATCCCTTGCGGTGGTCAACATTGGTCTTGTCTGTGTTTGGGCGATTCTGGTGGCCTCTCGTTCTTTAATTTATTGTGTCATACCTCTCACAGGGAGGGCCTTCACAGACTCTCTGGGAGTAGCTCTGATAGAGAAATGAAGTCCACATTCTTGGTACTTCGTGCTTGAGCTGGGACAATGTCTTCCTTACCTTAGGTAGGCATCCTCCATGGCTGCAACGATAGCCCTGGCACATTAGACTAATATGGATGGCCTTAGCATCCCCAGTCTTAAAGAAGAGTGTGCCTCTTGCCCTTTGTTCCAGCTGAAGTCCCAAGGAGGTCTTTGACTGGCCTGTCTCAGGTCATGTGCCCATCCCTGAACCAACCCCTGTGCCCAGGGGATACGGTGGTCTCGCCACTCCTGAAGTGGGTCAGGCACCCTTGAGCCACATGGGCTAAGGGGGGTAAAGGCATATCAAAAGGAACAGAAGAGTCCCGTCACCGGAAGGGTCAACAAATCCTAGAAAAATAAAAATACTTCCTAAGCCAGTTTCTCCTTGTGCCCTGCCTGGAAGACCCCTCCACATCACTTCCTTTTCCTGAGTCCTTGCCTTGGCCTGCCCATTCCCTCCCACTCTTCCTGGCCATGAAGCACAGGCGCCGAGGCAAACAGACCTGTGTCTCGTCACGTGACTGGCCTCAGAAGCCCCGTTCTCTAAGTGGGCATCTTCAGGGTTGTGAGGATTAATTGCACAAGTGAATATAAAGTGCTAAGCTCGGCACCTGGCAACCACAGAGCCTCCACCTGCCAGGCCCCCTCCCTTGAGCTCCTCCAGCCTGTACCTGCCTCCCTGCACCACTCTATAGAGCTCCACCTGGGTGTCTCTAAATGAAACCCATCGAGGTAGGAACCCCAGCCTGTAAGCTTCCTTGAGACAGTAAGGTAATTTTATCTTCGATTTCAATTTTATCATTCCACTGAGTGACAGGAACTTAATTTCTGTCCACTTGAAATTTCCCTTCACCTCTTCCTCTGGGTGTCCCCAGAGGGACGTATCTACTCTCACTTCTCAAGTGTCTGCTGGCCTGTCTGCTTTTCCAGCTGGTCCTGGATTCTCTATCCTTGCAAATAGCCATGGAGATGCCTCTTTCTCCGTTGTGGACCTGTTCTGGTCTCCCACCTCTCTCCTCTTCTGAGGCTTTCTTTTTTTTTTTTTTTAAGTCAGTGTCTCACCCTGTTGCCCAGGCTGGAGTGCAGTGACACGATCATGGCTCACTGCAACCTTGACCTCCTAGACTCAGGCAAGCCTCCCAAATAGCTGGGACTACAGATGTACACCACCACACCTGGCTAATTTTTGAATTTTTCTTTTTTGCAGAGATGAGGTCTTACTATGTTGCCTAGGCTGGTCTTATACTCCTGGGTTCAGGGATCCTCCCTCCTCAGCCTCCCAAAGTGCTGGGATTACAGGCATAAGTTACCACATCTAGCCTCATAAGAACCTCTTCTGCTGGTTTGATGCCTACAGAACCTCACAAGTTCTCCTCTGAAGTCCTGGTGCTTCCCTGGAGCTCAACCCAGGAAGCAAGGCACAGGGCTCCTCTGTCTGCATGAACACAAACATACCTGGCATTGGCCGCCTTGCTAGACTCAGGCCCTTTCTTGGGGACCCACCTGTGTCCTTGTTCTTGTCATGCTCTGACTAGTCTAATAGCAAGGAGGTGTGTGGGACTTACAATTACTTGGAATGTTTCAGACCACATTGATCATCTATGGCCGAGTCCATTTCATTCTTCAAGGGCCCTGGATTTTGAAATTCAAAAGCCAGAGACAGACAATTCCCCCTTTGCTATCCACTATCACATTTATTTCTGGAGAAATAAGCACAGACCAACTCAGCCACTCCAAGGAGAAAAGGGCAGAAGGGGAAAAGGAAATTCCAGGAAGAAAATGGTCACTGATTAATATTTCAGAATATGGTCCCAGCACACAAGCGTGAACTTCTCTGTTGAGGAACTGACTTGCTCATCTTCATGGGACCTGGTGTGTCTCTGGATCTTGGCAGCTGCTACATTGATGCCCAGAGTTTCACGCTATTTTGCTTCACAGCCCCCTTACATATCTCCCTCATGTTTGGTCAGCACTTTACAGTTTACAAAGTCCTTTCACACACATTCTGCCCGTTAACTCATAATAACTTTTAGACACACAGTAGGGATGATTATTCTCATTTCCAGATGAGGAAACTGAAGCCCAGAGGTTGGGTGATTGTCTTGCCCTCCACACTCCAGATGGAATAAGGTGGAGTCCACAGGTGAGGCTGCAGGGCCTGGGAGGTGGTATCATCATCATTGACCCCCTTCTCTGTTTCATCCTCAGCCTTCGCTGCCTTCCTGCTGGCTGCCTGCCTCCTGAATTTCCAGAGGGCCCTGCCACTGTTTGTCCTCACCTGCGTGGTCCTTGCCTTTGTGGCCCACAGCCGGCTGAAGAGAATTCTGGGGCCAAAGCTGAGGAAGTTGTTCAAGCCGCAGGGCCATTCCCGCCTGAAGCTTTGGTTTAAGAGGTGAGTGAGCTCGCAGCTCAGGGCAGAGCAGGGCAGTTGCCAGGTGGCATCAAAGACAGCAGTAGGGGTTGTGGGGTTGTGCCAGTTCTCATCTGGTTCTCTGCCCCAGTGACAACAGGTAACAATGATGGCTGAGGATGGAACTCAACAGCTTCCTACATTTAGAGATATCAGCCCATCCAAGCAGGGAGGGCTCATATCAGTGCCTCCCATCAGAACACCCAGGCATGTGGGGCATACACCTGCAGGGCCACCCCTGGAGTCTGACTCAGCAGGCTAGATTGGGGTTCAGCTGCCAACATTTTTAGTTTACCCCCAGGGGATTCTGATGTCAGCCAGCCACGTCCTTGGACAACGGTTTGGGATCCCCTGGTTTTTAAACCAGATTCCTTGGAACTCTGGGAACCTCAGAGATGCCATAGGCCAGGAGAGGAAGGTTGGGGAGGGGAATGTCAGAGAGTCCCCCTCCCTATTTCAACTGGGTGACTCTAAATTTATGTATTTCATAAACTGAGGTTTGCAAAAAATTTGACTGCAAAAAAGGTTTCTATGGCTTTAAAAAAGTCTAAAGACCACCAGCCTATTTCACTACTCTATTTGGTTGATGAAGAAATTGGTGACCAAAGATGGCCAAAGACTAAGTTAAGATGGTGCGGGGCACAGCTGTGTTTCCCAAAGGGACATCCACTTAGCACAGCAAAATGAATAGAACCAGGAGAACACATTTTACCTTTTGTTTTGTTTTGTTTTATTTTATTTTAGTCAAAGTCTCACTCTGTCACCCAGGCTGGAGTGCAGTGGCATGCTCATGGCCACCACAGCCTCGACCTGCTGGACTCAGGTGATCCTTCTGCCTTAGACTTCCAAGTAGCTGGAACTACAGGCGTGAGCCACCATGCCTGGCTAATTTTTTTTAAATTTTTATTGTAGAGAAAAGGTCTTGCCAAGTTGACCAGGCTGGTCTGGAACCCGGATTACAGGTGTGAGCCACCGCACCCAGCTACATTTTATTTACAAATATATTTACTTTTACATTTACCTTCACCTTGTTAAATAGATTTGTAAAAGGATTAATTTTTACAATGGTCTTCTATTTATGACAAGTTATTGATAATGGTTTTCCATTTGAGGGATTGATACAAAATTTCCTTTAAAATATACAATCAGATAAATGTAGTCTCGTAAACACTAAAAACTTTTTGATGCAAAGCATGCCATCAAGAAAGTGAACAAAAATAAAAATAATAAAATAATAAAAGAAAATGAAAAGGCCAGGCATGGCGGCTCATTCCTGTAATCCCAGCACTTTGGAAGGCTGAGTCAGAAATTGCTTGAGTTTAGGAGTTTGAGATCAGCCTGGACTTCATAGCAAAATCTTATCTCTACAAAAATAAAAAAAATTAGCTGAGCATAGTGGCATGCACCTGTATCCCAGCTACTCAGGAGGCTGAGGCAGAAGGATGGTCTGAACCCAGAAGGTCAAGGCTCAGTGAGTCATAGTTGCACCACTGCACTCCAGCCTGGGTAACAGAGTGAGATCCTGACTCAAAAAAAAAAAAAAAAAAAAAGTGAAAGGACAACTCACAGAATGAAAGGAAATGTTTGCAAATCATATGTCTGATAAAGAACCTGCATTTAGAATTGTAAATCAACAATAAAAAGACAGATAACCCAATTGAAAAATGATAAAAGGATTTGGATAGATATTTCTCCAAAGACATACAAGCAGCCAATAAGCACAGGAAAACATGATCAACATCTCTAGCCATTCTGTAAATGCAAATCAAAATCACAATGAGATACTACTTTACATCCAGATACTACTTTACAATCAGATAGGCCGGGTGCCGTAGCTCACACCTATAATCCCAGCACTTTGGGAGGCTGAGGTGAGAGGATTGCCTGAGTCCATGGGTTCAAGACCAGCCTGGACAACTTGGGAGACCTCATCTCTACAATAAATTAAAAAAAAATAATAATAACCGGGCATGGTGGCACATGCCTATAGTTCCAGCTACTTGAAAGGCTCGCCTGAGCCCAGAAGGTTGAGGCTGCAGTGGCTGTGAGTATGCCACTGCACTCCAGCCTAGGCGACAGAGTGAGACTCCTACTCAAAAAAAAAACACACACAAAAAAACCAGATAATAACAAGTGTCAGCAAAGATTGGAGAAATTGAAACCGTCATGCACTGCTAGTAGAAATGCATAATAGTGCCATTGCTTTAGGAAACACTTAAGCAGTTTCTCAAAATGTTAAACATGAAATTATCATATGATCCAGAAATTTCACTACTAGATATATACTTAAGAGAAATGAAAATACATGCCCATACAAAAACTTGTTCATAAATGTTCAAATAGCATTAATCATAATAACCAAAAAGTTGAAATAACCCAAATGTTCATCAACTAACAAATGGATGAAGAAAATGTAAATATCCATACGATAGGATATTACTTGTCCATAAAAAGAAATGTAGTACTGATAAATGCTACACTAAAAAAAGCAGGCTTGCACCGTAAGTCATGTTAAAGAAAATTCTTGGCCAGGCTCGGTGGCTCAGCCTGTAATCCCGCGCTTTGGGAGGCTGAGGTGAGTGGATTGCCTGAGCCCATGGGTTCGAGACCCGCCTGGGCAACTTGGCGAAACCTCACCTCTACAATAAATCAAAAAATCAACCGGGCGTGGTAGCGCGCCTGTAGTTCCAGCACTTGGAAGGCTGAGGGGGAAGGATCGCCAGAGCCCAGCAGGTTGAGGCTGCGGTGGCTGGGAGCGGCCACTGCACTCCAGTCTGGGCGACAGAGTGAGACTCCCACTCAAAAAAAAAAAAAAAAGAAAATTCTTCAAACAGAAGAAAAAATGATACCATATAGAAACCTGGTTCTACACAAAGGAATAATGAACACCGAAAATGGTAACTAAATGAATAAATATAATGGTTATTTTTCTTATTATTAAAAAATTTAAACATGAAATCAACTTGTAAAGCAAGAATAATAATAATGTATTGTAGAATTTACATTATATGTAGAAATAAATAATAACATCACAAAAATTGGGAGGGAAGAAATGAAACTATATAATTGTAAGGGTTTTTTGTTTGTTTGTTTGTTTTTGTTTTTGTTTTTTTGAGTTGGAGTCTCACTCTGTCGCCCAGACTGGAGTGCAGTGGCCGCTCCCGGCCACCGCAGCCTCGACCTGCTGGGCTCCGGCGATACTTCCGCCTCAGCCTTCCAAGTAGCCGGAACTACAGGGGCACGCTACCAGGCCCAGCTAATTTTTGATTTATTGTAGAGATGAGGTCTCGCCAAGTTGCCCAGGCAGGTCTCGAATCCGCGGGCTCAGGCAATCCACTCACCTCAGCCTCCCAAGGCGCGGGATTACAGGCTGAGCCACCGAGCCCGGCTATTTGTAAGGGTTTTATACTATATGTGAAGTAGTATAACATCAGTTGAAGGTATATTGTAAAAAGATAAAGATGTATACTATAAATTCTAAAGCAATCACTAAAATAACACAACAAATAATTATTAACAAAGATGGTAGAAAAATAGTAAAAGGAGAATAAAGAACAGATGGACAAATAGAAAAATTTATTTGTTTATTTAGTTTGAGTTGGAGTCGCACTCCATTGCCCAGGCTGGAGTGTAGTGGCACGTTCATGGCTACTGTAGCCTTGACCTGCTGGGCTCAGGTGATCCTTCTGCCTCAGTCTTCCAGGTAGCTGGAACTGCTGGCTAATTTTTTGTTTTATTGTAGAGTTCTTGCCAAGTTGACCAAGCTGATCTCTTGGGTTTATACGATCCTCCCACCTCTACCTCCCAAAGGTTTGGGATTACAGGTGTGGGCCACCACACCCAGCTGGCAGATAGAAAATAAATGCAAGATGGTAGATCTCAACCCACCCATATCAATAATTACATCAAATGTAAATGGCCTAAAACATCAATTAAAAGTAAGTGTGTGAGCTGCGCATGGTGGCTCAAACCTCTAATAGCAGCACTTTGGGAGGCCGAGATGAGAAGATTGCCTGAGCCCAGGGAATGGAGACCAGCCCGGGCAACTTGGCGAGACCTCATCTCTACAATAAATAAAAAAAAATTAGCCAAGCGTGGTGGCCCATGCCTGTAGTTTCAGCTACTTGGAAGGCGGAGGTGGAAGGATCACCTGAGCCCAGTAGGTCAAGGCTGCGGTGGCTGTGAGTGTGCCACTGCACTCCAGCCTGGGTGACAGAGTGAGACTCCAACTCAAAAAAAAAAAGAAAAAAGATACATAAGAGGCAAGTAAGCACATGGTAAGTTGCACAGCATCATTTATTTATTAGGGAAATGCAAATTAAAACCAAAAAAAGCTACTACTCGATGCCTATTGGAATTCAAAAGACTGACCATACCAACGGGTGGCGAGGATACGGAGGAACTAAAACTCTTTTTTTTTTTTTTTTTTGAGTTGGAGTCTCACTCAGTCGCCCAGACTGGAGTGCAGTGGCTGCTCCCGGCCACCGCAGCCTCGACCGACCTGCTGGGCTCTGGCGATCCTTCCGCCTCAGCCTTCCAAGTAGCTGGAACTACAGGCGCGTGCTACCCACCCGACTAATTCTTGATTTATTGTAGAGGTGAGGTCTCGCCAAGTTGCCCAGGCGGGTCTCAAACCCACGGGCTCAGGCAATCCACTCACCTCAGCCTCCCAAAGGCGTGGGATTATAGCCTGAGCCACCGAGCCCAGCTGGAACTAAAACCCTTATACACTGCTGGTGAGAATACAAAAGTGTGCAATCACTCTGGAAAACAGGTTGACAGGTTTTTGTTGTTTTTTTTAGTTGGAGTCTCACTCTTTGTCACCCAAGCTGGAGTACAGTGGCTATCTCACGGCCACTGCAGCCTAAACCTGCAGGGCTTAGGCATAATTTTTGGTTTATTGTAGAGACGAGGTCTCGCCAAGTTGCCCGGGTGGGTCTCGAACCCGCGGGGTCAGGCAATCCAGTCGCCTCGGCCTCCCAAAGTGCTGGGGTTACAGAC
>CAUYQG010108471.1:0-10789 GCA_963574415.1 Tarsius wallacei
GGCAGGAAGCAGAAAAGTCACAAATCAGGATGCCTGGACATGTTGCTTCCCCAAGACCCTTTTGTGAGGAGTTCGGGTGCAGAATGAGGGGGACCTAGGGCTGGGCGCCAAGGTCCCATTAGCCAGGTTGCTCCCTGTCCCCACCCCATGCACCAAGCCTGGGACAATTCCAACACAAATACCACTGGGTTTTGGAGTCATTTGTAAGCAGGCACAACTCTCTGCTGAGCCCTGAGTATACCCACCCCACTCCCCACTCCCACCAGGTCCTGCTTTCCCTGAAGCCCAACCAAAACCCCAAAATCTAGTGTATACAGCTCAGCTCTTTCCTGTCAAGTTGAGATGCCTGAGACCGCTCACCCTTCATGCTGGGCGCAGGCTTCTTCTCGGGAAGCTTAAGGAGGAAGCGATACCTTGAGCCCTTGGTAAGTGGCCCAGGGCTTGGTAGAGAGATGAATCTAAACATACAGTCCCCTAGCACGTTAGAGTTAAGGTGACTAACTTCCTGGTGGTGTCTCTATAGGTTACTTTATGTCATCAGATCACAGTAGCTCTAGTCCCAGCAGCACAGCTTGGGCACACGGAGCCATCATCCAGCATCATAATAGAGCCTGGGAGAGGATGCTTGGAGGCTCCGTGAAGCCAAGGCATCTCACGGGCTGTCCAGCCTCTCTGGTGAAATAGAGGCACAGCACAAGGAAGATAAAGCCAGAAATCAGAACACTGGGTGCATAGATGGGTCTTCAGCTCCCAGGACATGACTTTGTTTTACTGTGGTGAAGCTGAGGGGTCAAGGACGGGCACACAGATGAGGCGAGGTCAGGGGCTCCAGGGCGGATACCCCAAGGGTGATAGCCTGAGGCGGTGAGGCTAGGGTTCCCTCTCCCCTGAGGCTGGTGTTGGTAGTTTTCGGGCCTCCTTGGAATCCTAGAGTCAGAAGACAGCCTGGAGGAGAGGTTTTCTCAATGGGTTCGTTCTCTCAGCCGCTCAGCTCTCATCACCAATGTCAGATGTGGTGAGGCTTAGATCTGTTCCTTTTCTTCTACTGCCCTTGACCTCTACCACCAACTCAAACAAGGAGGTGACCGAGCCAAGTGCAGTGCTTCTAGCTGTCTAAGGTAACCCCTGGCACACATCTCCGAACTGCCCCACAAACATCAAACTTACCTTTTATGAGCACACTCCCTTGTCACATCCTCAACACCGGTCACTTCAGAGCAAAGGAAGGCCACATGAATACCCGCTGGTGTCACCAAACAGGTGTCTCCTAAATCACATTTTGATACGGAGACCCACTAATGTCCGTCCATGTTGCCGCAGCCCCTAGAGAAGGGCACTTCCAGTGCATAGTTTCAGGGGATCCTTGACCTCCCTGCAGACTATGCCCAAAGACGTAATCCCTATTTACTTTCCTTCTTAGTAATCATAGGTTTGAACAATATAATACCAATGTAATTGTAAGTCTTGTGATTTGCATAATTTCTGTATCAATGGAATCCTATTTTTTTTTTGAGCTGGAGTCTCACTTTGTCACCCAGGCTGGAGGGCAGTGGCACCCTCCCGCTCCTGGCCACCAAAGCCTCGAACTGCTGGACTCAGGTGATCCTGCCGCCTCAGCCTTTCAAGTAACGGGAACTACAAGCACACGCCACCACAACCAACTAATTTTTTTTTATTGTAGAGATGAGGTCTCACCAACTTGCCCAGGCTGGTGTTGAACCCATGGGCTCAGGCAATCCTCTCACCTCAGCCTCCCGAAGTGCTGGGACTATAAGCGTGAGCCACCGTGCCCAGCCTGAGTCGTGTGACTTGGGTAACTTTTGTAATGCATGATAAGCTTCCTTTACTCCAAATGTCACTATCTAAATGTAAAGCGCAGTTATAACTTAAGTCCTGTGCAATGCTCTTCTGGTCACATGGCAAATGTATAGGTACCAGCAACTCTGGACTATAAAAGTGGACTGCGAGGCCTGAAGGGTGGGCAGAACCGTTTGAGAAAGACCTCGAGTCCAGCTCTGCTCCCTGGATTTGAACTCAGAAATAAACTTCTTTCTACCAGTTCTCTGCCCCTTGATTTGTCGGTATCAAGGGTGAGCAGCCAAGCATTACTCAGATCATAACAGTTTCTTCAAATATCTTTTCTCATTTGATACGTGGTGCAAAAATAAATGGATTTTAGGCGCGTAGATGAAGAAACAAATTCACCTATTAGTTCCCTTAGACTAATCCATCAACATTTTGAAAAATTCCAGTGAGACTTTTCTGTCTTTCCAGATTTCTGGTTCTTTTCCAATGACCTTTTCTACACCCAAGAACTTCTTAGAAGCATCCTCATCATTATCGGCATCCTGTGATGCACCTCTCAGCAAAGGAAGCCTGCGTGTGTCTATCCCAAAGCACTGGCAGGGAGACAGCCCTGCTCCCCAGAATGTCCTCAGTATTTCCATTCCAGGGCAGAAGAACCCATCTACTCCACTGACAAAGCACTCACTAAGCAGTGGGGCAGGGCACCCACACCTCACCAAGCGGTTGCCCAAGAGGGTGGAGAGCACCACAGGCTTGAGCCACTCACGGGCTGCTGGGACCTGGGTCCAACACAGTCTCCCAAGAGAGAAAGCCCAGCATCAGCCAAACCAGCCCCTGGCACACCCTACCCCTTCACATGGCAGATCCAGTCCACATGCTGTCCCAGTCACGCCTCTCATGCGTCCACAGGCTGCCAGATTTTGATGCAACATCTTTAGCCTTCCCAGCAGGTTTTGAGATCCTTGAAGCAAGGAGGAGGTTTTTACAAGAGCCCTGCCTGTTGCTGGATGCAAAGCAGATGTGTGTTGTTGAGGATGAGTATGACGGTCGCAGAACATGTCTCTTCCAGTGGTCCTGCATGGAAGGGAAAGGTCCTTGCACAGGAAGGTCTATCGATTCAAACGTTAAGACTGGAGATCACAAGGTATTCAAGGGACAGCTTCCAGTGCATGACCCCTGCAGCCACAGCCAACTCTTGAATCTCTCCCTAATAAAAATTCAGTATTAGAGAAACCAGATGATGCTCCCATCCGTGAGGAAGCTGCAGGAAGAAATTACCACTGTGAGCAGCTCCCAAGCAAACAGACCCAGAGAAGAAAAGGGAGAGCACAGACTCTCCAACTGACTTGGTGCCTCGCCTTTTCAGAAAGGAAGATTTGCGAATGACCCTGGAGGACTGTTACCCCTGCCCGGTCGCTTCCACGGGTCTCCAATGTCCTCATCCACAGGAATAACTGGTAACGTCTCACACGCTGCAAATTCCTGAGTGGAGCACACTGCAGATTTAGCAGAAAAATACTAGACTGAAAGTCAGAAGGCTCAGATTCTGCCAGTGTTATCTCTTCCTTCAGAGTTATCCACAAAACACACAACCCAGTGTGATTTAATTTGTAAGCACAGTACACTTTTTCTTTTTTTCCTTTTTCTTTTTTTTTTTTGTGTTGGGGTCTCACTCTGTCACCCAGACTTGAGTGCAATGGCACGCTCATGGCCACCCCAGCCTTGAACTGCTGGGCTCAGACAATTCTTCCATCTCAGCCTTCCTTCCAAGTACCTGGAGCTACAGGCACATGCCACCATGCCCAGCTAATTTTTGGATTTGTTGTAGAGACAAGGTCTTGCCAAGTTGCCCAGGCTGGTCTTGAACCCACAGGCTCAGGCAATCCTCTCGCCTCCACCTCCCAAAGCCCTAGGATTACAGGTTTGAGCCACTGCACCCGGTAAACTTGTTCAATAAGTAAGGTATTCCAGAATTCTTTCAGGCCATGGTTGGTTTAGTTTGGGAAAGGGTCACTGTAACTAAAGTCTGGCCATGGCCTTGACCTCCTGTGTAGCCCTGAACAGATTGCCGAAATGTGTTTATCAAGCCATTAAATGGCAACGCTGCCATCTCCCTACCTATTTAGTCAAACTCAAACACATGAGAGAACACTTTGAAATACCGACACCATTCTTAACATTCAAGTTTTTATTTGCTTTGTACCAGACAGGGTGACCAGGTACATAACAAAATGGAACCGCCTGATGTTCACAGAGGGCAGAGTACCGAGACACCCTGATACCCGCGGGGCAAGACTAGAAGGGCACATCCCAGAGTGCCCTACAGAAGGCCAGTGCCCACAGAAGGCCTGGCACAGCGAGGCCTGACGGCCGAACACAGACCCAGGGAGGGGAGCTCAGGCTCAGGCTGCCCACGTGGAGAGGAGAACACAGCTCTGGCATCCTCGACCTGCTGGGAGTTTTTGTCCACATCAGCTCCCAAACCTAAGGCTGACCTGAGTCGGCTCTTCCAGGGACTGTGAACTTTAACATCCACACGCACGGGAGAACGGCACATGCCTCCTCTCCACCCTGGGCAGAAAGCATGGGACGGTATCATTCTTCATTATGTGGTTTGGGTGAAGGAACTTGAGAGGAAGAGTGTTCAAGAAATATTCTTTGCAAAATAAACCTTGAGCTCTCGCACTGGCCCTGCATGTCAGTCAGACACGCTCTGTCAAGGCCTGTTGGCCTCAAAGGCATCTGGTCAAGTCAGGCTCCCAGGGGAGAAACGATTTACAGCCTTCAGGGCCTAAAAGGTCAGTGACATGACAGGGCTGACTTCCCCTCCCAAGGAGGTCAGATTTCAGGCCTGGACGCTTTAAAAGCCTTTGCCCCTGCCTTAGATCACAGACTCAGCCACTCTGCCTTCACTGGCTGCTGTTCTCAGAGCTGACTGCTCACCACAAGAAAACAGTATGCACAACTGCTGTCCACACCCTCACTGAGCTTCTAGTCAGATAGTCTGGTGTGCAAAGGCTCAGAAAGACCGAGCACATGATTTAGACATGTCTCAGTCAACTTTCTTTGGCTGTTCCCAAAGAAGGAAGGTCAGACATCACCTATGCTTTTACTATAAGCAAAGTGACTTTTCAGTTCACATATACTACGTCTTCTGCAAATGCAAGGCCAATCACTGGGGCATGAAATGTTTACAAAGGCCCTAGTGAGGCGAATGAGTCACACACAGCTGAGACTCCACCAGCCATGGCTCCCGTTGTAGGACAGAACCTGGGGACATGTTCAGAGAGGTCGTCCCTGAGCAGTCCTAACCAACTAGTGCTCTGACATCTGGATTTCACAGACATGAAAAATCACAAATGAAAACCTTGGGGAACATCAAAGAATTGCTTTGATGTTTTATTTTGGCTAGTAAGGGCTCACAATAGAAATGACCAACTTTTTTTGTCCAGTGGCAAAGTATAGGCTTTCAAGCACAACGCACCCATCAGAACATTGTTGAATAAGATGGAAAGATCAACACAGTGAACCCAATTCAAGAAGAAAAACACATATTCCTCAGAATGACAAAGGATACCCCAGGTATCAGTAAGGAGAAGGCCAGCAAATAACTCCCATGACGGCACTCTGCAGATAAAAGTAAGCGTGACCCAGAACGCGGGACAGAACTAAAAACTCCCCTTTGAGACATACTTTCCAATTGGATCTGCTTACCCCAGACCACAGGAGAACACCCTGTTTTTCCCGGGGGTCAGAGCTGTCTCAGGGGAAGGCAGAGAGCTTGTGAGAGGGAAAGACACCCAGTAAAGCCATAGGTGTTCTCCCAAATTCAAGTCAGTGAGGAAGACACCAGTTTTGACCAGGGACTGTTGTTTTCACAAGTGACTGCTGCAGGCATTTAGGTTTCCATCCACAGACAAGGCTGCTCACTTTGGAGTCAGGGCGAGGTCCCTCACAGCCAGAGCAGAGAAGGGAGAGTGGAGATCACCCCAGGGTTTGGAGCCGGACCTCGGCTCACTCTGGCCACAGACTGGGAGCAGCAAGGAACACCCTCGAAGTCACACTTCCCTCCCTAGAAGACAGACAGGCTGCCAGGGCCAGATGTGCAACTTGGATTTGGTTTCTGTGTGTCACCACCTGGGTGTGTCCCACCCAGCTTCGCCCTCTGGGCAGTTGTGGAAAGCAGCCCCAGAAATATCAAGGAACACTCAGAATAGCAGCCTAAATAACAGAAGCCTAGCAGGGGTCTCCATTCCCAAGGGCTCTGAAAACTTCATCCTGAGCAGAAGAAAAGATGCTATAGCCACGGTTTCTCATGAACAGTGGGTTCCATGACCAATGTCAGATGTGCAACCTGCAACTGTTCAGAGATCACCAGCCTCCCTCCTGGGCCAGTTGGTGTAGAATGCCCCAGCAGTACTGAGGAAAAGGAGGGCCCCACTCCCACACATTTGGGAAAGCAGTCTAAGTGGCAGGAGGACAGCAGGATGGCCCTCACCCTTCTGCACTCGAATCAGCAGCCAGAGCATTAGAGTTCTTGACCCCATGATTTCTCCTGGATAGCAAAGTCTGAAGCCAGAGTCAGCTCTGTGACCCAGAATCGGGCTACAGGTGTCATTGTGAGGGGCCACAGCCTGCCCCATTAATCTGTTGGGGAAGTGTGCCCCCCTAGTACCAAGGATCAGATGACCCCCATTTCTAACTCTTAGATTAGTTACCTAAGTCACCCCATCCTCCCTGGACAGTAGCCCTTGTGCTCCACACTCTATCACACCCAATCACCTGGAGCAGGAGCCTGAGTCAGCCCTCCCCCGGGGTAGCGTCCTTGGTGTTCTTTCTGCTCAATGCCCAGACACACCCATAGGCACCTAGAGCTCCTACTCTTCTAGACTAGGAATCTAGGCTACCCTCTTCCTCGCTGAGCAGAGAACTTGAGGCAGCAGAGTTTCCCTAATACCTCATCTAGACATACCTCTGGGCACTTGGAGGATGCATACCAGACCCAACCTCAGAATGGGTGCTGCACCTGACATTGGTGGACCCATAGGTAGGTCTGCCAAGTTCAGCTTCACCCATCTTACTTCTCCCCTTCCTGGGGTTGAACTGGGAGCTCAGGCCACAACATACTCCACAGATGAGCTCACTGCTGAGACAACAGAGCAGTTCTTCCGGTAAACAAAAGTCAATACCCATCCACATCGACAGTAGCTGGCTCTTACCCAAAGGCTCCACCTGCTGATCTGGAGGTTGAACAATGCAACACAACAGGTAATTTGCTCAAAACAGCACACACCACCAAGGAGCAAGTTAAGTATCTCTAGACTCCCATCACCCCAACCTCATCGGAGGTAGCAAGCTGGCCCGCAACCCACTACATCACTATCACAACCAACACTTGGGAAAGACTACGTATACAGGCTATCTTTACTAAAGAAATTCATAAAGATCAGCCACCAAAGACATAGAAGGGTATTATATAATGTGCTACAATTCAACAAGATCCGACTATCTTAAACATATATGCACCAAGCACCAGAACATCCAAATTTATAAAGCAAACACTATTGACCTTAGAAAACATCAATAACAATACCATAATTGTGGGTGACTTCAACACCCCACTGACATCACTAGACAGATCATTGAAGCAGAAACTTAACAAAGAAACACTGGACCAAAACTGGACTATAGAAAAAAAGGCTCTAATAGACATCTACGGAACTTCCACCCAACAACTACAGAATGTACATTCTTTGCGTCACCACATAGAACATTCTACAAAATAGAGCATATGCTTGACCACAAAGGAAGTTTCAACCAATTTTAAAACATAAAAATTATACTAAGTGTCTTCTCAGACCATAGTAGAAGTAAAAATCAATACTAAGAGGAACTCCCAAAACTATACCACTACATGAAAACTGAATAACTCACTTTTCAATGACCTTTGGGTCAAGAATGAAATTAAGGCAGAAATCAAAAAAATTATTGAAACAAATGAAAATAGTGACACAACATACCAAAACATCTAGGCACAGCAAAAACAGTCTTGAGAGGAAAGTTTATAACATTAAATACCTACATCAAAAAGAGAGAGAGATCAGACCTGGCTTGGTGGCTCAGCCTGTAATCCCAGCACTTTGGGAGGCCGAGGCAAGTGGATTGCCTGAGCACGCGGGTTCGAAACCCACCTGGGCAACTTGGCAAGACCTCATCTCTACAATAAATCAAAAAACCAGCCGGGCGTGGTAGTGCGTGCCTGTAGTTCCAGCTACTTGGAAGGCTGAGGTGGAAGGATCACCAGAGCCCAGCAGGGTGAGGCTGCGGTGGCCAGGAGCATGCCACTGCACTCCAGTCTGGGCAACAGAGTGAGACTCCAACACAAAAAAATTTAAAAAAGATAGATCAGAAATTAACAGCTTAACCTTACACCTTAAGAAACTAGAAAAACAAAAACAATCTAAACCTAAAGCCAGCAGAAGAAAAGAAATAACAAAGATCAGATCAGAACTAAATGAAATTGAGACAAAAAAAGATACAAAATATTAATGAATCAAAAAGTTGGTTCTATGAAAGAATAAACAACAGACAGACTACTAGCTAGACTAACCAAAAAATTAAGAGAGAAAACTCAAATAAATCCAACATATTTGACAGAGGTGACATAACAACGGATACCACAGAAATTTTAAAAAGATCATCAGAGACTACTATGAACACTTTTATGGCAAAAAAACTGGAAAACCTAGAGTAAATGGATAAACTCCTGGAAATATACAACCTCTCAAGACTGAATCAGAAATAGATACCATAAATAGATAAATAATAAGCAATGAAATGGAATCAGTAATAAAGACAAATTTTAAAAAAAGAAGAAGACAGCCCAGGGTCAGATGGACTCACCGTCAAATTTTATCAGACATACAAAGAAGAGCTAAGAGTACCAAACCAACTGAAACTATTCCAAAAAATCAAGAGAGAGGGACTCCTTCCCAACTCATTCTACGAAACCAGTATCACACTAATACCAAAATCAGGCAAGGACACAACAACAACAATAGCAACAACAAAAATACAGGCCTCTTTCCCTGATGAATACAGATGCAAAAATCCTTAATAAAATACTAACAAACTAAATTCAACAGCAAATCAAAAAAAATTATCTATGATGACCAAACGGGTTTTATTCCAGAGATACAGAGATGGTTCAATATCCACAAGTCAATAAACATGATCCATCACATAAACAGAAGCAAAAATAAAAACCAGATGATCATCCCAGCACATGCAGAAAAGGCATTTGGTAAAATTCAACATTTTTTTTTCATAGTTAAAAAAAAATCTCAGCCAGGCTTGGTGGCTCAGCCTGTAATCCCGCGCTTTGGGAGGCTGAGGTGAGTGGATTGCCTGAGCCTGAGGGTTCAAGACCCATCTGGGCAGCTTGGCGAGACCTCATCTCCACAATAAATCAAAAAATTAGCCGGGCATGGTAGCGCACCTTTAGTTCCAACTACTTGGAAGGCTGAAGTGGAAGGATCACCAGAGCCCAGCAGGTCGAGGCTGCAGTGACCAGGAGCATACCACTGCACTCCAGTCTGGGTGACAGAGTGAGGCTCCAACTCAAAAAAAAATTCTCAACAAACTATGCATTGATGGAATATGCTTAATGAGGGAATGTTTTCAACATTTCCCCTCTGAACAAGAACAAGGCAGAGATATCCACTCTCACCATTTTTATTCAGCATTTGTACTGGAAGTCTTAACAAGAGCAATCTGGCAAGAGAAGAAATTAAAAGGCATCCAAATCAGCTAGGAGGAAGTCACACTATCCCTGTTCACAAACAACATGATTGTATAACTAGAAAACACTAAAGACTCCTCTAAGAAGCTTCTAGACCTGATAAATGACTTCATTAAAGTCTCAGGGTACAAACCAATGTACAAAAATCTATAGCATTCCTATATACCAACAATGCTCAAGCAAAGAACCAATCTCATTCACACTAGCCACACAAAAAATAAAATACCTCGGAATAAACCTAACTAAGGAGGTAAAAAGTCTCTACAAGGAAAACCAAATTGATTTAAAACTGATTAAAGAAATTGTAGATGGCACAGACAAATGGAAGAACATCCCATGTTCATAAAGTGGAAAATTCATTATTGTTAAAACAACTGTACTACCCAAAGCAATCTATATATTCAGTGCCATCTCGATCAAAATACCAACTTTATTCTTCACAGACCTAGAAAAAAAATATTAAAATTTATATGGAACCAAAATATAATCTAAATAGCCAAAGCAATTCTAAGCAAAAAGAACAATTGCAAAGGCAACATACTGCCTGACTTCAAATATACTATAAGGCCATAGTAAGTTTCATACCAGGCATGGAACTGGTATAAGAATGGACAGATGGATCAATGGAACAGACCACAGAACCCAGAAATAAAACCACATACCTACAACCAACAGATCTTTGACAAAGCTGACAAAAATAAACAGTGGAGAAAGGACACTCTATTCAATAAATGGTGCTGAGAAAATTGGCTAGCCATACACAGAAGAATTAATCTAGACCCTCATCTCTCATAATGTACAAAAATTAACCCAAGATGGATTAAAGATTTAAATGTAAGAGTTGAAACTACAAAAGTTCTAGAAGAAAATCGAGTAAACACTCCTCTGGACATCAGCCTAGGTAAAGAATTTATGATGAAGACCTCAAGAGCAGCAGCAGGTGAAGCCTAGCGGAGGACGCGTCGAGGCGATCCTGTGAAGCGATTTTTGCAGACCCTGGTTCCCCTCTTTGCCCCGGGAAAGGCAGGCTTTTTCTGAGAGAGGTCTGAGAAGAATGTTGCTGGTAATTTGATGGGTATTGCATTAAATCTGCAGATTGCCTTAGGTAGGATGGACATCTTCACAATGTTGATTCTTCCAATCCATGAGCATGGAATATTTTTCCACATGTTTGTGTCATCC
>CAUYQG010108476.1:0-10723 GCA_963574415.1 Tarsius wallacei
GTTGTCCTTTTCTTCTCCAGCAAAAAGGAGGAAGTGAGAAGTTTTGCATGAAGAAGAGTACTGTGAAGTCCATCAGTCATGAGACTTGTTTCTATGCAACATGCAAACTACTACATCTCTGAGGTTGAACAGGAAAGCAGAGAGAGGCCAGGAGAAAAGGCCCAGGAACCATGTGTTACCTGTACTGAGCAGCAATGTCCAAGCAAAGGCTCTAGACAGCCCCATCCTGAGCAGGGCATAGCACCAGCCTCAGGAGTGAGCACAGCTCTGGTAGTTTGGGGTTTTATAGGGTCACTCCTCTAATGTGATCTCCTCCTGCCTGGAGCCAAGGTTAAGCAAACTTCAGGATCTGGATGATGCAAGGTCACCTGGGTGGTCTATAGAGGGACTTGGGGGTTGTGTCTGTCTTTCTATGTAAAACAAATGTATTTCAGTTTTACATATTATCTAAGAATTACACCATATGATCTATGAATTTACTTTTCAAATTTGCTTTAAATGACTTACTGGCCTTAGTATATTACTTTTTTCTGTACATTTTGCAACAAAAAATGGTACACCAAGTCTTTCAATCACGTTCAGTGATGTGTTATTGAAACATATGCTTATATAGCCAAAACATGGAACCAACCATGTTGCCATCAAAGCTGAACTGGATTAAAAAAAAATGTGGTACATATACACAATGGAATATCATGCAGCCATAAAGAAGGACAAATATATGGACTTCACAGCAACTTGGATGGATTTGGAGACAATCATACTCAGTGATTTATCACAGAAACAAAGAACAGAGTTCCATATGTTCTCACTCATAAATGGACCTTGAACAATTATAATGTTACAAGAAAGTGATTTGCAGTAGTGGAAAACTGTCAGGGGAAGGGGGAGGGCCTGGCAGTTGAGGGAAACTGCAAGGGGAGGGAGGGGCATACCTTATCAACAAGGGTACCTGCATAATCAATGCTTATATGCCTAACCCTGAAATGTAATCCACATCTTTATAATAAAAATTTAAAAATAGATTATGACCTTCTACAATCCAAAAAAATTAAAAAAAGAAACATATGCTTATGAAAAAAAAAAGAATATAGAGCTATAGGCCCTATCCCATGCTGGTCCAATGGCCTCCAATGTTGAGGTTGTACCCCATCTGATTCCTCAAAGGCAGTAGAGGGCATTGACTGAGGCAGCTTCTTTTCACACTGTACCATGCTATGGTTCACCTGAGGAACTTGTTGAAATATAGACTGTGGCTCACTAGTTCTGGATTGGGCACGCAACTGCATTTTTTGGGTGATGCTGTTTCTGTGTTGATCCAGAGAAGCAACTCTTATTGAGTATGCCACACATAGAGTCAAAAATTTATATCTCTGGGACCAGCAGCATTGCCCTCAACTGGAACTGAGAGTCAGATTTTTAAGACCTGCAGAATCAGACTCTGCATTTTTACAAGGTTTCAAGGAGATTTATATGCCCATTAACTTCTAGAAGCACTGGACAACACTGGGATGTTGTGTGTTCCAAACTGATGGTTTTGTAAAAGGGACTATGATTTCAAAGAGCACAGGTCTTCATATAAGGTCTGGAAATCATGCAATGTCAAGAAGGAGCACCATTCCCATAAGTCAGTGGGGCTATCTCCATAAAGACTTCCCTGGAAAGGAAAATGGCCAGTGCGTATTTGGAGAGTCAGCCTTTATCGGGCTCAAGATACACTAGAAACAGCTTGAGCCCAAGGGTGGCTGCAGCTGCAGATGTAGAGAGAGCGGGGAGAGTTCCCAACTTTTTTGTGTATGATTTGTTCATACAACTCATACACATTATTTGATAGCCATTATAAAGACAGGAAAAGCCATTATACTTACAGAAAAATAGGTGGGAAAATAAAGTTAATTAAAATGAGGGTAGGATATTGAGAAAGGATTTAAAAAAAGATAAAAGCCCAAAGGTTTTAGAGAGTAATACAGGAGAATATTTAAAATGTTTTAAAATATTAAGACTAGGTGAAGCCGGGCTTGGTGGCTCAGCCTGTAATCCCGTGCTTTGGGAGGCTGAGGTGAGTGAATTACCTGAGCCCGTGGGTTTGAGACCTGCCTGGGCAACTTGGCGAGACCCCATCTCTACAATAAATCAAGAAAATTAGCCGGGCATGGTAGCGTGCTCCTGTAGTTCCAGCTACTTGGAAGGTTGAGGCGGAAGGATCTCTGGAGCCCAGCGAGTCGAGGCTGCGGTGGCCGGGAGTGTGCCACTGCCCTCCAGTCTGGGTGACAGAGTGAGACTCCAACTCAAAAAAAAAAAAAAAGAATAGGCGATACATATATATAAATGATAAAGGCTACAAGTCAAATAAATATAAGAGACTGAATTGAAAGGTAGTTAAAAAGGAGGATTTGAAAATGAAGCAGAATATGAGGTTGATGATTATGAATAAAATAAGGAAGAAACTAGGTAGAAGTCAGGTATAAAACCTGATGGTTGGGGGGGTATTTTTAAAAGAAAACAAAAGCAAAAAGCCTGGGGATGGAGGTGAGAGAAAAAGAATGAGAGAAGTGAGCTAAAAGCAGACGTTGGTGGAACCAGGTGTGAGAAACATAGGTTTTCCCACAGCACAGAGTGATACCCCTCGCAGGCATGCCCTTTCTTGCCCTCCTCTTCTCTGACGTCCAGAGGAGCCAGACATTCTTGACCATGAACTCTTTCCTGCCTGTACCAGCGGTGACAGAGTAAGAGCTTCTCCCTCTAAATATTTGCAGTCAACCAAGCTGCCTGTACACTGTCATCCCTGGAATACCCCCCACGAGCCCACAGACTGAAGTAACCTCCACTTCGCTGTGTATTTCCTTCTAACCTCTTGTCCTGTTGCATATTTGCATATTTACATCATCCAGGTCATACTTTATATGTATTATATTATTTTTTGTATCACATTAAGTCATAATTGGAAATTTTTCAAAGTCTTCATTTTTAATGGGTACGCAACAAATATTTCATAATGCAGCACGCATTAGTTGTTCCACAAATATTTGTTGAGTACACGTTTGTGAGCAAGTTGCATGACTTGTTCAAGGTCTCTCTTCTTTATTTATTTATTTATTTGTTCATTTATTTATTTATTTATTTGTCAGAGTCTTAATGTGCTGCCCAGGCTGGCATGCAGTGGCATGATCACAGCTCACCACAACCTCGACTTTCTGGGCTCAGGTGATCCTTCTGCATTAGGTTCCCCAGTAGTTAGGAGTACAGGCCTGTATCATAAGCCTGACTAATTTTTTTCATAAATTTTTGTAGATATGAGGTCTGCTTATGTTGCCTAGGCTGATCACAAACTGCCGGGTTCAAGTCATCCTCTTGCCTCGGTCTTCTTAAGATCTGGGATTATAGACATGTGCAACTGTGCCCGGTGAAGGTCATTCCTAATTGGCAGCTGAGTGTGGAATAAATAGGGCAATGAATGCAGCAGAAAACGCTTTTTCTTCACTGCTCAGACACACTTTGCTGACGTCCAGGTTCATAGCTGGTTCAGGTAAATGAAATTGCCTATGTAGGATAAAGGATCATCTCTGTGGTTGAGGTATCTATATGGGTTTAAGCACTAAATCAAGTGTAAACATCCACTGTGGATTTATGGTGGAGGCAAAGGAAAGTGTTAGGATCAGTATTTGTCACAGACAGCATGGCAATATTCTTCCATGAGATGCTGCTTTATGTTTTTATTTTTTTCAAATATGATATATATTCACATGGTTCTAAATTCAAGCCAAAATAGTAATGTATACAATGAAACAGTTCATTCTCATCACTTTCTCATCTGCCAAGTACCTAACAGTTTTATTCGATTTTTTGTGTATATTCCTAATGTTTATTCATGCAAACCCATATATATATTTACAATTTATTATGCAAATCCATACACACACACACACACACAAATATATGCTTATATTTCTTCCCCAACACAAAAAGATTGTTTACAATTTATGTGTTTTCATCTTGCTTTTTGCATGCAGCTATATTTCTTGGAAACATTTCCATATAAATAAAAATCATTCTTCCTTTATCTTTATTAGTCCTATAGTTCTTTACTTCTCTATAGCACTCCATTGTACGGTCAACCATAATCCTTTGATCAAGCCCTGTTAATGGACATTTGTGTGTACCATTAGGTTTGTCACCTCAAACATCGTTGCACTGAGTAACCTTTTGCATATTTTACTTTATACACATAATTGGGACAAAGGGTAAGTGCATTTATAATTATGTCACCAATTTACCATCTGTAGATTTCAGCAATATCCATTCCCACCAGCACCATTCTTGACCTCACGTTTGACCAGGGATCCAATTAGATATTTTATTGAGTCAGAAAGCTGAAGGTATGCTCTACTCCAGACCCCTTGCTAGACAACCAGGCCCAAAAGAAGAACAAGAGACTTTCAGTAGAGAGGCAGACAGATGTATTAAACAATCAAGTCAATATGTGACAAAGCACATCAGCATGATATAGGAAGGACTATGAGAACATGGACAAGGGAGTGATTTATTCTGCAAGGACATCTTCAGAGGAGGCAAAAATCGAGCTGGGCACTGAAAGACAAGCAAGTGGTCAAAGGGCAGAGAGATATTTGAGACAGGTGATGGAGCCAGAGGAAAGACTGTGTACAGTAACCTAGACACCTGATCCAAGAACTATGAATAGATGGCATTGATCAAACAGGGGAGCTAAGGTTTAAGAGGAAAGGAAATACCAGAGAGAGAGAGAGACTTTACCTGACAGAGACTTCATCTTCTAAGAACCAAGTAGTCCTTGTGGGCTTGTAAGTCACAGTAACATGGTCACATTGCTTCCCAGTCACACTCTGTCCTTTCTCTTCTTCTGGACTTCAATACACTAGGAGCACAGCAGCGCCTGTCCATTTCACCCCAGGCATCACTTGATGCCTTAAACTGAGACCTCACAATAACTCCCAAGTAGGTCAGTTATGATGCAAGCAATGTTCGTGACTGTCCCTTGAGTTCCCATAAATTTGTCTTAAAAAATTAACTCCGGGCATTAACACCTCTTATCCTAGCCTATTGCCAGAATATGATCAGAAATGGCAGTCAGAACATGGGAAAAACAGAGAGCTAGAGAACCAACGGCTCAAGAAAGAAGTATAGCAGAGGTGACGTCAGATAAGAAGAATGAAAAGCCAATCAGACTATCCAATAACAGTTTTTCTTTTCTGGGTGAAGACTTCCTGTGTTGCCAAGAAGACCTATGTTCTGCTTCACCACTGGGGTGAGTGTGACTTGTGCTTCAGTTCATACATGCAAGAAGGAGGCCAAATGGAAGAGCACACCCAGTGGCTACAGAAACCCCTGCTCATGGGATGGCCTCAGTGTGGCTAATATAGAATCACCCTTTGTAAGATCTCCCACTATAGGATGGAAATCTAGAAAGACCTTTTTCCAGGATTCTAATACTCTTGTATTTCTACCTTCCAGGATATGTACCATGTTCAACATATCAGACCCACGCATTGCTCTTGGGAAATACTCTCCCTTGGAAAAAGAGATCCTAGTAAGTGCCCTGAAGTGTCCACACATAAGCCCCACTAAAGTCAGCCAGTTAGTCTGGGAGAAGCCGAAGGTCGAAAAACCACCAGCAACATAGGCATACCTCAGATGGTGGACTCAAGTTGGCTGAAGCTCCTAGTTGCTTTGACCTGGAACTGCAAGCACAAATTAGTAACATTAGGAATATAAGTAATAACAAATAAGTAATTTATTTACTTATGATTACAGTTGTCATCCCACAAGCCTTCTACTGGTTGCTTTCATATACAATGTCTTAGAGACTTCATAATGACCCTGTAAAGTCAATTCATTTCTTTTGAATTCATAATAAGAGGAGAGTCAGGATTTGAACTTAGGCTTGTCTGACCCTAATGGTTCGCCACATTTCCCACTTATACAGGGGCTCAAACACTCTTAGCAATAAGGGGAAAACCAGTCACTAGCTAATTCTTTCTGTGGGTGCAGGCTGCCTCTGTGCCATAAATATTTTAACAATCCCTTTCCATTGTCAGCGTCTAGGTGGCATTCACACCATAGCAGCAAGGAGGCTTTTGGCTTATAAACGAGAGGAAGAATGGAAAATGCTCAAGGAACTCCAGGTTGTCTCTCCAGACTACAAACGGGCAGTGGAATATAGAAAACATTATTGTTCTCCTCGTGCTACTTATGGACCTCTAGAAAAAATATGGACAGCAAAGGTTATTGTGCCCTCAGAGGAGTTTAAAATGCCAGATCGAGAACAGAAGAACATCAGCAAACACATAGAAAGGATGAGGCTTGCTCAAGCCCTGAGAAATCAGGAGCTTTTGCCCTACATTGAAAAATGTGGAAGCTCCCCATTTCTGTCTGGAGGGGGCTGGGGCCTAGCAGCAAAAGACAAGGCCAGGCAAGGGGAGGACAACAAAAGGCAAGAAATAAAAATGAAAGTAGTTTTCAAATCAGAAGAACCAAAAAAATGTTTAACTTATCATGCAAATGATTGCAAACCATTCCTCCCCTCAAAGAAACTGAAACGAACCATCACAGGCCTGACAAACCAAAATCTTTTCCACTTAGCAGAATTCCCTGGAGACTTAATGCTAATGAATCAGGATTTTATGTCACGGGGAATCTCCACCAGTGATGTGGTCAAGACCTGCAGTCTGGAAGAAGAGAGTATCTGGAAATAACACACGTGCAATGTGACTCCTTATCATTATTACAGTTTTATTTATTTCCCAGGGTAACTTAGTGTGCTGGTTCTTATTATTCCTGACAACTGTGCCCAGGCTTTGTATCACTCTGTCTTCTTGTGGGCCTTGGCTTCTCCTGCCAGATCTACAGGGGGTGCTTAAGGTAAGACTTAGCTGCTGAGGCTTCCTGGTCTCAGGCAATTCTTGATTCTCAGCTCTCACCCTCAACAACAGCCAGCCTTCCTTTTCACCTTTCTTTATTGAAGACTGTATCCATTATCTATTTATAAGAAATATATCACCCCCAAATTTAGTGGTTTATAATAGAAATCAATATTGCTTGTAATTTTGTGGGTCAGCAATTTCAACTGAGCTCAGCTGGTTGGCTCTCCTGGTCTCATCTGGGTTCCTTTTCAGTCTTCAGTCAATTGCAGGAAAGTTAGGTAGCTCTCCTTCTGGAGTCTGACTATTCTCAGCTGGGCCAGTACGGGTGACCGTTTTCCTTTTTCCAGTAGGCTAGCCACAGGGCCATTTGTGAAGTCAAATAGAGTGAGTAGAAGTTTGCAAGCTTCTTAAAGTCAAGACTCACAATTGGTATGCATCCACTTTTGCCACATTCTGTTGGCCATAGCAAGACATGTGGTCACACCATATGCAAGTGTGGGTAAATGAACTTCATCTCATGATGGGAAGCCAAATTGCAATGGACATGAACACAAGGAGGCAGGTGTAGTTGGATCCATTATTGCAAGCAATGTAGCTTAGACTCTCTCAAGCTGTGACCAGCCTGCAGTCCAAGTGAAGAAAAGAACACTATTCAAGGAGACGGCCTTGACTACCCAAGCCTAAAATTTATAAGTCTGTTCCATGAGTCCCACTTCCTGCCCAGACATTCAGTTTCTGCTTCTGAAGGCAGAGTCAGCTGTCTTCAGCATTATCTCCTTGATACCTTTTTCTCAAGTGCAGGCAAGTGATCTATACCCTCCCTGGTCAATTGCAGCCACAGGGAGGAAAGGCTACAACATGCACAGTTCCTTCATGCTTGTCAGGAGAAGGTGACAAACATCTCTAAAGTCAGTTATTGTACTCTCATAAAGGCCCTGCCTGTGCCCCAGTGTGGCAGATCTGGATGACAACAATTAGCACAGCTGAACCTTACCAAGATTGTGCATTCTTCTCTGAGGCTGGCCCTTCTAGGTATGCTGTGAAATACAAAAATGGATTCTCAAGGGAGGAAAAAATTTGAAGCCAAATGTTGTCTAGCCTCTTTCCTGGGTATTGCCTCCTCTACACACACGCGAATGTGGGGACACAAACACACTGCCATGGGACACTGCTCATTACAGTTCTTAGCTTCTCACCAATGATCCTCCCACTTTCTCTGAGCCATGTTCACACCAGCCAGCAACTTATAGCCATGGCATTCAAACTTCATGGTTAGCACTGACTTCATAAAATCAGAAGCACAACATAGTCATATAGAACTTGAATATTTTTAAGTCAGGCTTTTTTCCAGTAATCAGGATAAAGACAGCAGCCATAGTCCACGACCTAAAATGCCCATTCCAAATGATGGACTTTCCTACAATGGCCAGGTCATTGTCTTGATCCTGAGCTACTCAGTGAATGCCCATTATACATTGGGTCATGTTAGTGGAGAAACAACCAGACTGTGAGCTGAACAAGATCATGGGCCCTTAGCCCCCTATGTATCTTCAGTGTCAAACCTGATTTTCAGACATTGATATGAGGTGTAGCATTTTTATATATAAAACAAATGAATATTTTTTTATTCCAAAAGGCAGAAATCTGACCCTGAGTCCAAGCTAGCACATTTAGCATTTGGGAAGCATGACATGTTTATTTATTATCTGCATCTGAAGTACACAAGCATTCCTCAGTCAATCACACTCTGTCCTCATCAACTCCTCCTTGAGTAGGGAAAATACTAAACTCGTCCATGGGAACCTACAGCTGGTTGGAACAAGGTTAGATTCCTTTCTAGCTCCCTCCTCTCTGTGGGTTTTTCACAGTCAGCCCTTTCTGAGCCCTAACTCCCCTCCAAGCAGAGGGATAGTCGTTAGCGGGAGCCTCCACCCTCTCTCATTTTCCAGGATAACTCCATTGGTCACTGTTACAAGAAGAAAATCATTTTGAAGTTTTGTATCAGTAGCTGTTATAACCAAGATGGTGATTCTAAGAAACTTAGCATTGTTCCAAAATCATAGGTGCATACCTATTAAAGAATCAGTATAGACTAAATAAATGAGGCAACTTTTCAACTGAGGCAAAGTTAGAGGAAAGGAAAATATTCTTTCCAATGTTGATAAAACTTTCTAAATATGATTAACATTGTGAATACCAAAGCATCATCTGAAAATTCAAGCCAGTTTGTAAAAACTAAAAACTATTTATCTGGATCCTAAAATTGCTTAGGTTCAGCTGTATAATTTTGTGGAACATTATTTGAGTGAGAGATAAGGAGATCAGTGCTGTTCTTACAGCTCTGCTTCCAGATAGCTGTATGGCATGGGTAAACTGCTAAACCCTGTGCTACTCAGTACCCCCAGCAGTTAAATTAGTACATTGAACTAGATGGTCACTAAGGTTCAGTTCTCTGATTCATTCAATTAACTGTGTTCAATAGAGTTGGTAGTTGACTACTTGCTTACTCCTGACCATTAGCTTACTGTGGAGAGTAACAGTCTAAGTATTATGTTAACAGTCTAAGTATTATCTCTACACCTGGAGCACCAGGTGTAGAGATGTTTTTCACTGAGCCAAATTCTCTGAGATGCTGAAGTCACTGCTGAAAATAAATCTAACCCTTTGGAAAAAGAGTGGAAGACAGAATGCCAAATTATTGCCCTGCTAGCTGATGTCAATAACAACCTTACTGAAAAGTGTGATCTTAATTATAATAAACATTAATTACCTGGAGCTATCCAGAAATAAACCAAAGTAAACTAAGTATATCAATGTGAATACCATTTTTAAAGAAGTATATATATAAATAAGCTTAGGTTCAAATTTGAATTTTTAAAGGTTTCAAAAATATCCTGTATTAAGTAGATATTTATCTAACCATTTATCTGACTTTAATTAAGTACTTTCCAATGGTAATACTTGACAAAGAGATAAGTGACCCCAAGAGCCTATGAGAGTCTTAAACTCAGTAGATTATGCTGATGGTGATATGGAATTTAGAAAGCCTTTGGGCATCAGCACCAGAAACAAGAGATCTGTAGTGAAGATTCATTTGACCTGAAATTTCTTTTTTATTTTTTAACACATTTTTTATTTTAAAATTGTGGGGTACAGTTGAGGGTTAGGTATACACATATGCATTGTGCAGGTACCCTTGTTGAGGAGGTGTGCCCCCCCATCCCCAGACAGATATTGACTACCGTTAATCCCACCTCCCTTCCCCTCCCTGCCCCCCCATAGTTTCCCGCCACTGTCAATCCTTTTCTTATAGTATTACGATAGTTGTTCAATGTCCACTTATGTGTGAGAACATGTGATACTCAGATCTTTCTTTCTGTGAGAGATCACTCAGTATTATAAACTCCAATTCCATCCAGGTTGCTGCAAAATTCATGATTTTATTCTTTTTTATGGCTGCGTAATATTCCATTGTGTATATGTACCACATTTTTGTAATCCAGTCCTCTTTTGATGGACAGCGTGGTTGGTTCCATGATCTTGCTATTGTGAACAATGCTGCGATAAACCTACATGTGCAGGTATCTTTTTTATAGAGTGATTTGAGTTCTTCAGGGTATATTCCCAGTAGGGGGATCGCGGGGTCATACAGGAGGTTGGTATTTAGAGCTTTTAGGACTTGCCACACTGTTTTCCACAGAGGTTGCACTAGTTTGCACTCCCACCAACAGTGTAGAAATGTTCCCTTTTTTCAATATGAATAGGAACAACAATATATGTCTCTCTGGGTTGAAATAGGTGCTAAAGATAATCATGGACATAAAGCC
>CAUYQG010108477.1:0-11160 GCA_963574415.1 Tarsius wallacei
TTTAAAAGCTCTTTATCTTGGTTTGTTATTTTTCTATCTGATCACAGAGGGAAAGATGCCTCTAGCTGACCTACCTTGCATTCTGAAGGTCTTTCCGTCACTATTGCAAATGAGTAGACCGATACTGTCCCTAATCCAGAGAGCGTTGCAGGAATCATGGTGAATTATACACACAGAAGAAAAGAAGGATCTTTTGGCATTAAATCCCAGTCTGGGATCTCATCTTCATTCTATATGGATTGCCAACTTGCCAAATTCAAGGCCACAAGCTATTGCTGTAATTTTGAAAATCTTTCTCTGATTTCTCTTTTTTCTGTGGACAAGGATTTACTAATTAAAATAAAAAATTGCAAATATATTGTCAGGGTCTGCATATGGTCATATTTTATTTCATCTTTAAGCTGCAAGAAATTGCCTTTGTGTTGAATTTAGGTGTCTTGAAGGGCTAACTCTAATATGAGTGAACGGGGGAAGGAGAAAGAAAAAATCACAGACTCCCTTGTCCTTTGGTAGCCAAGGTCCTTTACTAGCTCATTGTCAAGTTGCCAGATCTCTGGACCCAAAACTCAGTCTCTGAACAACAGAGCTGTTCAGTGTTCTACCTGCCATACCTGTCCCCTCCTCCAACCAAGCTGAATTTTTCATGTAGAATGACTATCCTTTGGCCTGTTCATGGACATTTATGTTACTGTTTATACAACTTTTGAGAGTGAAAGGAACACATTTAATTATTATAACTTTTATAAAGGTGCAAAAAAAAATGAGACTTGGTTGGGCCAGGCAGGGCATCTGGTCACCCCATGAAGGCAAAACTTTGTGGGTACAGTCAAAGGGTCCTCTGTGAAAGCTTTGCCAGTGGTTCCAGTATTCTCTTACCACCTCCAACATTAGCTGTGAGCATCAAACTCATTTTAATATTTAACACCTTCATCTTTTACATGCTTTGAATATAAACCTTATCTTACCTACTAGGCTGCCGGCCTCTTAATAGAGAATCTGCTCTTTTTGTGCTTACTCATGCACTATGGTCAGAGTAGACAGTGAAACATTGAATTAATGCATACAGGAAGTGATTAATTAAAATTATTTGTATGATTTTTCTCTATTTTATTAATGAGAAAGAAAGTGATATAGTAATAACGGCAGCAATCCCCAGAAGTGTAAAGACTCCAAGAATAATATTCTTGTAAATATTAATAGCAGCAGCTATTTTTGGTGTCTGATTTTCCAGAATAAATCTAAAAATTAGGGTAATCTTTTTAACTCATTTTCCATTAATGTAAGTAGTTGTGGTTTTAGCAAAATTATCACTGGGCTAAGACCTGATAAAACAGCTGTGCAATCTTAAATGCATTATTTAAAGATGATGGAGTCCTACTTTACGATCTGCAAGTCATGTTAATAAAACACAGCTTCTCCACCTTACAGACACACTACCGTGATACATTTGAAAACATGACCTAATTAAAATCACATTCTATAAACGAAACACCTTCAAATATCAAGAGGTGTTTCATCCCAAGAACCATCAAGCCCTCCAAACAACATAAATGTTACCGAACCCACTTGCATGTGAGAAAATGGAAACGGAGAGGGGTTAAGTAATTGACCAAGTTGGTAGCTGCCAGAGCTAGAGTTCAATCTCAAGGACTCTGTCATTGCTTGAACAAGTTCAGTGATGACCTTATAGGCAAGTGATTGGGGGAAATAGATTGGGAATTAATCTCAAGATTCATTTAGCTCTAGTGGTTTTATGCAGATGCAACCCAAACATATTTTGGTAATGCGGCTGCCAGACAGTGATATTATTTCTCTGTTGAGAAGAGTGAACGGCTTCTATGCAAGAGCTCAATAAAAGACGCTTGTAGGAAAAAACGCCCCACAGGTGTGTTATAAGCATTCTATTGTTTACACATTTTCTCTTTCTTCTGCGCAAGTCTTAGAAAGAAATAGGCCCCTTCCCTTATACGCTGCCCTTTTAGATTAGTGAGGACAAAGACAATGTTTCTTTTTGCTTCGTGTCCTGGTCTTGCATTCCAGGCACTAGCATGCAACGGGTGTGTGTGAAGAGTGGATGAAAACCAAGGGCTTGGTCCTCTCCAGAAAAGACCGTCAAAGTGGCACAAGTAGAAGCATGTTAATTATAATCTAGAGAGAGTCTATTGGATGTATTCCCACTCTACTTAGAGAAGGGATTTCATAGACAGGTCCTGCTCTACTTTGGCAGGAAGGAAAAAAAAGCGACGCAAGGCGCCACGTTGGCAGTGACATTAGGTTTAAAAAGGGGCCCATTTTCAGATCCTGCCTGAGCGGAAAGGACAGGCGATCTGAGCAAAACCCGTCTCTTCTGCTTTGCAGTTCTCTGAGTGTACGGATACACAAGGTTGTGTGAAGCGCTCACTGTAGTGAACGGCCATTCTTACCAGATCCGTTTGTTAACTTCCTGAAATACAGAGTTAATGGCCTGTATTATTGTAGTTAGACGTTTCAGCGAGATGGACCATGCTGAACTATTAGAGTGAAAATGTCCTTACACAGATAAACAAATACTTCCTATAAAATATGGTCTTATTGTGATTTACATTTATCTGGCTGTGTCGCATGGCATACTTCCATATGGACCGTCTGACATAACTAGTAGAATAATTCAACAAGGTAAATAGAACCAGTTTTATGAATCCCATTCTACAGATCAGCAATTTAGTTAATAAGTGGTCATTGTTATTATTGTTCTTGGGCCATCCAAATGTTCAAACTATATGAGCCTTTAATAATTGTGATACAATATTAGTGATGCTAACACAGTATCGCCAATAGCTAATATTTAATAAGCACTCACTATGTTCTAGGTACTCAGCTAAGAATCATCTCAATTTTCTCACCTGTAGATTGGTGATATAATTACTGTCTTGTATACTTCAGGGGGTTGTGGAAGGATTAGATGTTGCAATGCGTGGCAGAGTTTCTTGTGTGCAGTACTATTCGATAGCAAATGTCCATTTCTCTGCCTACTAATTATGCTAATTAGTTATTCTCTCTATATCACCAAACCACCCACTCCTGGCAAATCTGTCTGGACTCCTTTTGTCATATACCACTCCTCACGTTTCTCTCTTTAATTCCTTAATAACAATACCAATAACTGCAATAATAATAAGAACGAGGATTATAGTGCATTTCTTCCAAGTAGGAGTCTGGTAGCTTTACAAAGCATTTGATATGTTTGATAAACAAAATAACCCTGCAAAGAAGATAACCCGGGCAAGCCCCTCAGGTCTTCTCCTACTGTGAGAACTTTTCTGTCCTCTCAATAAATCCTGCTTTTTTAAAAAAAGAAGATAACCCAGTTATTATATTTTTCATTTTTCAGGAAAAAAACCCGTTGAGATTGAGAAAGATTGACATTTCTAACTCGTTCTGGTGACAAAGTGAAACTTACACCCAGATTTTTTATTCTGCTACGTAACTACCTCCTTCAGTGAGGGTCTCACTCCTTTCCAAGCTGCTTGTGTCTTAAAAAAAAAGCCTGGAAGCATCCCTTTGCCTTCTTCAAAGGCTCTTACATCAGCGTCTTCCACTTGCTGTTCTTAGGTGATGTGGGCTTTCATACAGTCTGAAGGAGTTCTCCTACAATGATCATCTCTGGTTCTATTTTTCCTGAAAGACCTGGTCGCACCAGCCAAGGCTCATGTTGCTATCTCTATAGAAAATACCCTTCCTTTGCTTGTATTGCTGTAGTATTAGAAGACGCAGCTCAAGTGCCTCCTCTCCTGCGAAAGCTTTGCCAGCACTCCTTCATGGCGCACTGCTCTCTTTGGGCCCTCCTGGGTCCATCACTGACCTTCCATGAAGTACCACCAATGTTTTCCCTCCCTCAGAGTCACAGATCTGTTCCAACTGGCAGACTCGGGGATCCCTGAGAGCCAGAAGCACGTGTTTGTGTGTCCAGATCCCAATACACTCGATGGCAAACAAAAATCCCACTCTACATTTCTATTAATTTTTAAAAACATTTCTCCATGTGCACCTTTGAATGAAGGGATATTGAAAAATAAAACTATTGCCTTGGTTAAAGGGAGCATGCCTGTGACTGCCGTGAGGGAGCTGAGATCTGATGAAAGCCGAAATGGCTGAAGTAGCAGCCTCTTTTTCTGTGGGTCCTTAATTGCTGTTCTTTCCCGCAACATTGCCAGCGTAATGTGCTAATTCGTCCTACGTGTCACCCAAACACATTTTGTAAGTGTATGTGGGGCCTGATTCTGCTTTCACTCATTTGTAAAGGCCAAAGTTGAGGTGCTGTCAAAGCCTAACCTCTGTGCATCAGTGAGCTTCTCGGGGGACCATTAGTTGCCTACTAATCCTACTCTCCTTCTCTTCCTAGAATAAAAGGGAAAAGAAATATATATAAGTATGATGAAACTGTCTCCATTAAAGGGAAACAGGGTTGACACAATTAAGAAATACTTTCCAGACTAATAAGCCCATGGAAGAGAAAAGAAAATGGTAAAGCCTTGCTGTTTATTTTAACGACCTTAGGGTCCATACAGAAACTATGGAGTCTGTTAATAAAAAGTAGTTTAAAAGCAACATTCCATCATATGGCAAGCTCTTCTTCAAAAAACTCGCTACTAGTAAAATGCCTTCAGCAAGGGTTCTGGCACAATGCTATGTCTACCATAAAGCCCATATTTTCTACTTGTAGTCAGTAAAACACACTGTCCAATAAAACTCAATTGTGCATAGTTCTGAGGCCTGAAAACAATGTGGATAATTGAAATGAAAGACATAGAAATACAAATAGTCGGATGATTAGCCAGCGATTTGAATGATTTCTCCCACCTAGCTTTTTAGATATACCTGCATTCCCCAGTCTCAGCAGTCACTATTCCCCTGACCGGACTCCTCCTCAAGCCTCTATCCTCCCAGAAGAAATGCTATACTGTAGAAAGATCACTGGGATTTATAATAAGATAAACTAGCTTTCAAATGTGATTCTACTCCTGGTTGTATGACCTGAGTTTTATTGCCAGCATTTTGACTTTCTCGTTTGAATGATTGTATAAAAATACCTACTGTACAGATTGTTGGGAGAATTAAATTAAAGTGAAAGGAACAAAGTATGCCAACATGACTAGCAGAGCTCCATATTAATTCCCATTTCTTTTCTTTAGAAGCAATGAGACCCTCAGTTGAAAGGCAAGAGGAATAAGAAGCAAGAAAACCTGAAAATCACAAACATCGTGTAATCATGATCTGCATAAGCTAATGAATGACCAAGTTCTTCACCTCTTGTAAAATGAAATCACTTGCAGCATTCTGGGAATTCCTATACACTGGAGAGCAGGCCATTTCTCTAGTCTGCTGTAGCTGAGAGGCAGAAGTGTTTTTGGAAAGCAACATGAGCTCTGTAATCAGTTTCCCACCAAAGCCAGTCACAGGGAAGCAGGCTGGCTTATACCTCTTTGGGCCTTAGTCTTTGCAACTCAACAAGGGAGATGTCAGCTTACTTTCTTCATTTCCTGTGCTTCTAGTATATGTGTCTCTCCTGGATTAGTAAAAACGGACTTGAAGAGAAACTAGGAAAAAAAAAGCAGGAAACTCAAGTACTTATAAGAGGAACTTAGATTAATCCAGGAGTGTCTGTTTCCCTCTAATACTGTCTAATATGACAAATATTTTATTTCCCCTTATGGAGATTTTAAGCTCGTCTCAGCCTCTAGCCACTTCTACTCCAATTTCTTTCTCCGTATCTACCATACACCCGCATTTATACCTTCTACACATCTATGGCGGCATCTGGTTCTTCATCAGAAATCTAGGTGTGGAGACCTAGGCTTTGTTGATGCATTTTTTAGTTTTGCTCTGCTTCTGATGTGTTTACACAAACTGTGATACTTGCTTGTGTCTCTTACTTTAGGTAATTCTTTGTCACATACACTCTGTTTATTCCTTTCCATCCTCTAAAAGCTATGACAAGCACAACCTCCTTCATGAAGACTTATTAATGGCCTGATATTTTTTCATCATGCCAGTCTCTGAACTCCTGTATAATGGATTATTGTTGTGACACCAAATCCTAAATCTAGAGGAATCTACGGTCTAAAAGTAGATGAGGAGTGTTGAAGTTGTGTTATGCAGCTAATCTAGGGCATGTGGTTTTCTTTTTTTTTTAACACAGGATTTATAAGAGGACAGAAAAGCTCCCAGAGCAGGAGGGAACCGAAGAGGCTTGCCTGACATGTTTTTTTCATACTTAAAGGTGCAATGCCCAGCTTTCAGTTAAATACGGATACCTGTTTTTCTTCCTAAAGATGTAATTTTGTCTTAGAGTCACCTGACCCTCTCAATAATAAGACACATGTTTTTTCCAATGTATGAATCCTCAGAACTGTAACTGAATCAAGGAAAGTCAGAAAAATAGCCCCAGGCCTTCGTGGTTTGAGTTTTCTTAGTACCGCCGCCTTAGAGTAACAACAATGGGAGGAGAAACTAACAATAAGGGAGAAAATGAAACAATTACAGGTGCTCATCACCTGTCAATGAGGTTATGTCCCTATAAATCCATCAGAAGTTGAAAATATTGTAAGTAAAAAACGTATTTAATATACCTTATCTACCCACCGAACATCATAGCTTAGCCTGGCCCGCCTTAAGCAGGCTTAGTTAAACACTTACATCAGTCTACAAATGGGAAAAACCATCTAACAAAAAGCCTATTTTATAATAAAGTCTTAAATATCTCATGTAAGTTATTCAATACTGTGCTGAGAGTGAAAAACAGAATGATTGTGTGGACACCTGAAGTACAGTTTCTGTGGATTGCATATCGCTTTCATACCATTGTAAGGTTGAATAATCGTAAACGGAGCAACCCAGATAGGAAACTGTCTGTAGTGTTAACAACAAGACTAAGGTGTGTGCGTGCGCATGTGCATGTGCGTGTGTGTGTGTGTGTGTGTGTGTGTGACACACAAAGTCGAGTTTACGCTGAAACCGGGTGGCTAAAAGCATGGATCTCTTATGTATGCATTGCTCAGATTGTCACTTCCTCTAGAAGTCATTGGGCCTTCGTCAGGAAAGTTCTGGCCATTGCAAACAACATGGTTTTCTTTGAATTTGCTCTATGCTCTTTTTCCGTCATATATGCTGTTTTGTCCTTTTGAGATGTCCTGTCCCAACGTCTTTGGAGATTTAGGCAGAGCATTCCTTAAGAGGCTGACCCCTTCTGATCTAGGCTACATGAGACATTCCTCCCCTGGATTCTGCCTCTCACTTTTTCCTTCAGCATGACTTGTATTGTGCTGTGTTCTGTGTGCATTTTTGCCTTCTTCTCCAGTGCATGAGTTCCACTACCTAGAACATAACCTGTCTGGGCATTGGCATTTCATCAGTGTTTTCAGTGACTGTGTGAATGAATTAATAAATAAATGAAAAAAATGAAGCTGCATGTTGCATTTTTGCGATATCTCTTTTTCTTTCCATTTTTTTCATATTTTCTCTCCATGCTAATCCAGACTGTATATAAATGGAAAAAGAAGGGGGAAAAAACCCCACGATTTTGGCAAGATTTATAAAGTACTTGGTATAGAGAAAATCCTAGTGAAGCCTTTGACCTTGAATGGTTTTCTAAAATAAACTCTGAGTTCATGCATTCAGATTTAATATCTTAGAACCAACTTACAGTAGAGAAGTCCAATTCTGGAGAATTTCTTAAATTTTTCAATACTCATGTATTGAACACATAAGAAAGTCCTATATTGGGTGTTTCAGGGGAATGAAAGAAGGAATTAAAACCAGTCTACCTTTAAGGGGCTTACATTTGAGTGAGGAACATGTGACATGTGTATATATAACTGCTGTTGCAAGATACAGAAACAACATCAGAACCTGCAGAAAAAGGGTAAATTTGAAAGTGCCATTGAAGAGAGAGCAAGCCATGGACAAGTCAGTGGACATTCTGAATAAGAAGTCATGATATGCCAAGGGCTCTGAACCTGGAGACTGAAGTAAACAGCATGTAGAGAAGTTGCCAGGCTCCACACTCAGGAGAAAAGCTGAGAGGATGCCTTGCCCACGCCTTCTCTTTCCCTAAATGAACTTTATTTGGGAGAAACTCCATTTTGCTAAATTTCATGGGCGATTTCAGCAGTGAGCAGTTATCTTACCAAAACTAGATCTCCTCTTTGTAAAACAACAGATTGGAAAAATGTTACTTCAAATAAAAAGTTAGAGACCATCCTTCAAAGATGAGAAAGTGTGAAGAAAAGGCTGGTAGAGTGAAGGCCAAATTCCTTCTTTCCTCTTTGTGTCAGCACCTCTCAAGGGCATGTGATCAGACTTGGACAAGACTCAGACGCGTGCAGTCTTCTTTTTTTCCTCTGTCGTACACCTTCCCCTAGGCAGTGACAGTAAGCCAAAGAGAGAAGGGGGCAAGCATTTATGCCGAGGCCCACCTGTTCTTAAAAATATTCATGTCGTGATTCCACAAGAATAGTTATCAAGACCTTGCTTTGTTTTATTTTATTTTATTTTGTTTTGTCTTAATGATCTGGGGAACAACTCAGAATTAGGTACCTAAGTGGTCATCGTACAAGTGAAGTTTGGGTCTCCCACTGGTCCCACTTCACCAGGTTTGGGGTCAGACACCCTTATTGATGCTATGTGTCTCTCTCCCTCCCCTGACAGTGTCCCGCTACTGCCAATTCCTTTCTTGTAGTATTATGATAAATGTTTAGGGTCCACTTATGAGTGAGAAGGTGTCGTGCTCAGTTCTTTGTTTCTGTGATAGATCACTGAGTATGATGGACCTTAAATCCATTCAAGTTGCTGCAAAGTCCATAATTTTGTCCTTCTTTAAGGTTGTATAATATTCTGTCATGTATATGCACTACATTTTTTTAATCCAGTCCACTTTCCATGAGCAGCACGGTTTGTTCCATGTTTTTGCTATTGTGACTAGTGCTACAATAAACATGCATGCACAGGAATCTTCTTAGTAGAATGATTTGAGTTACTCTGGGTATATTCCCAGAAGGGGGATTGCTGGGTCATATGGAAGGTTGATATTTAGAACTTTTAGAAATCACTGCACTGTTTTCCACAGAGGCTGTACTATTTTACACTCTCACCAACAGTGTAGAAGCATTCCATTTTCTCTGCATCCTCTCCAGCACCTATTGTTTTTTGAGGTATTAATGATGACCATCCTGACTGGAGTTAGGTGGTATCTCAGTGTGACTTTGACTTGCACTTCTTTGATGATTAGTAAAGCGAAACATTTTTTCATGTATCTGTTGGCTGCTTGTATGTCTTCTTTTGAGAAGTGTTTATGCATATATTTTGCCCACTTTTTAGCGGGGTTGTTCTTTTGTTTTCCTTTCGGCACATTTGAGTTGTTTGTAGATCCTGGGATATAAGGCCTTTGTCAGATACACAGTTGGCAAATATTTCTTCACCTTCTTTGGGTTGTTTCCCCACTCTCTTGATGGTTTCTTTTCCTTTGCGGAAGCTTTTCAGTTTGAGGAGGTCCCATTTGCCTATCTTATCTCTTATGGCATGAACTTTTGGAGTTTTGATCAGGAAGTGATTTCCAGCTCCAATTTCCATAAGGGCGTCTTCTGCATTTTCTAAGGTTCTTATAGTGTGAGGTTTTATGTTTAGGTCTTTGATCCATTTGGAGTTGATTTTTGTGTTTGGTGATAGGTAAGGGCCCTGTTTCAATCTTCTGCATGTGGTCAGCCAGCTTTCCCAGCACCATTTACTGAGAAGGTTTTCCCCTCCCCAGTAGCTGTTGTACCTTGTTTTCATTCAGAGACCTCACCAATCCTGTCCTGGAGAATCTTGTGCTCTTAATGCAGCAGGATAGAAAGAAGTCTGATTTAATGCCCCATTCTCCAATATTAAGTGTCTGTGGCTTTCAGAGATCTGCATGTCTTTCCATGAAGATCTTACACTTCTTTTTGTTTTCTTTTTTCCTGAGGGCCTCTCTATGATGTATCATTTTCCCCCTAAACCACTATAGATGGGGGCTTCAATTGTTCTAGCACGTCCAGAGCATCTGGAGCTGGAGGGGAGCTGTGTTCTGTACTCGAGGACAAATTGGAAGGTGCAGTGTGGTGGCTCATGCCTGTAATCCTAGCACTTTGGGAGGCCAAGGAAGGAGGATCGCTTGAGCCCAGGGGTTCAAGACCAGTTGAAGCAACATAGTGAGACTTCATCTCTACAAAACACCAAAACAATTAACTGAGTGTGGTGGTGTGTGCCTGTAGTTCCAACTCGGGAGGTTGAGGCAGAAGGATTGCCTGAGTCTAGGAGGTCAATGTTTGTGGCAAGCCATGATTGTGCCACTGCACTCCAGCCAGGGTAATAGAATGAGGCTCAGGATGACAGAATGAGACCCTGACTCAAAAAAAAAAAAACACACAAAAAAGATAAATTGAAGAATTAATTCCTGAGCTTGAGAGAAAATCTATTTAGTTTGAATATTGACAGAAAAATAAGTGGCTCTATTATTTGTATCTAATCTCCTAAATGTGTCATGTAAAAATCCACATAATTTGAATTCTAGTTGTTCCTTCCCACCACACACACACACACACACACACACACATACCAATCTGTGTTCATCCTCCAGATTTACTTATAATTCTAGAGGCCATGTTCTGTACACCACCAGCAGCCTCAGCATAGGAAAGCTTCCTCTCTAGAATACTCTTTTTCTAATTATTATTAGACCTCAGAACTCTACCCGGCTGCTACATGTTGAGTCCTGAGACTGGAATAAGTTCCCTCCTATTACATTCCTGCAGTTTTTCAGACTTCCTTTCGTCATGAAAATAAATGTGTGTGAAAGCTATCCATTTACTTGCTTTACTTTGTTTTTATTTTCCCTATAAGACTATGAGCCGCCGGGCTGGGTGGCTCAGCCTGTAATCCCCGCACTTTGGGAGGCTGAGGTGAGCGGATTGCCTGAGCCCGCGGGTTCGAGACCCGCCTGGGCAGGCGAGACCTCATCTCTACAATAAATAAAAAAAAATTAGTCGGGCATGGTGGCGCGTGCCTGTAGTTCCAGCTCCTTGGAAGGCTGAGGCGGAAGGATCGCCGGAGCCCAGCAGGTCGAGGCTACAGTGGCCGGGAGCGGCCACTGCACTCCAGTCTGGG
>CAUYQG010108484.1:0-32246 GCA_963574415.1 Tarsius wallacei
CCTGTAGTTCCAGCTACTTGGAAGGCTGAGGCGGAAGGATCGCCGGAGCCCAGCAGGTCGAGGCTGCGGTGGCCGGGAGTGGCCACTGCACTCCAGTCTGGGCGACAGAGTGACACTCCAACTCAAAAAAAAAAAAAAAGATTAAGATAATGCTGATTTAGATGAAGGCTCTATGAAGCCATTCATAAAAAAATGTTTTAAATAAAATTTTTAAAGTAGAATAGGAATCATTTAAAATGTTTGGTATACATAGCTCACCTAGGTCCAGCAGAATCCTAAGGTACAGCCAAGAACCAATTCTTCTTCCCTTGTTTAAGGGGGTGAGAAAATCTGTAACACAATCAAAAGTCAAAGCACTTAGGCATTACTTCTGCTTATTTTTGATTCTGGTTTCTTCTACTTCATAAGCCTGAATAATGGTGTTCTCCCATTATTTTTGCCTCTCATATTTGTTTAAAGCCTAACTTTTTTTCTATATTCTTGAATTTGTGTCCTTTGGCTACACTGATTTCCCTCTAGTATCTGAATCAGATTTCTGGGTTCTTGATGATTTGAGAATAATTATTTTATTTGATATGTTATTTTTTGATCATTCATGATGAGTTGTTACAAAAAAAGATAATGTATGAGATAAAATATCTTTTTCTTTTTTCACTTTATGAATTGTATTTACTTCATCTTCTCAGACCTGGAAATAACAATACAGAAATTCATATGGAAACATAGTTGACCATGAATAGCCAAAACAATCTTCAGCAAAATAAACAAAGTGAAAGGTATTACACTTTCAGACTTTAAATTTTACTATAAGTTTACAATAATCAAAACAGCCTGATATTGGTATAAGAACAGGCATGTAGGCCAATGGAACAGGCTAGATATTCTGAAAGCAAAACCTCAATTTCTCAACCACCTCATCTTCAACAAAGTCTCCACCAACAACCACTGGGGAGAGGAGAACTTATTCAGTAAATGGTGCTGGGAAAACTGACCACATGCAAAGGATTGAAACAGGACCCCTACCATACACAAAAATCAACTCCAAATGGATCAAAGACCTAAGTGTAAAACTCCAAACTTTAAGAGTCTTAGAAAATGCAGGAGACATCTTTACGGAAATCAGAATAAGCAACCAATTCCTGATCAAAACCCCAAAACCCCATGCCATAAGAGATAAGATAGACAAGTGGGACCTTATGAAACTGAAAAACTTCTGCAAAGCAAAAGAAACCATGAAGAGACCTGGGAGACAGCCCACAGATTGAGAAAATATTTGCCAACTGTATATCTGACAAAGCCCTAACATCCAGAATCTACAAAGAATGCAAATGTGCTGAAAGGAAAAAAATAAACAGGCCCATTATAATGTGCACAAAAGACATGAATAGAGACTTCTCAAAATAAGACATAAAAGCAGACAATAGACACATGAAAAAATGCTCAGCCTCACTAATCATCAGAGAAATTCAATCAAAACCACATTGAGATACCATGTAACTCCAGTAAGAATGGCCATCATTAAAAAAACAAAAAACAACAGATGCTGGAGAGGATGTACTGTTGGTGGGAATGCAAACTAGTTCAGCCTCTGTGGAGAACTGTGTGACGATTCCTAAAAGAACTACAACTTGACCTGCTGCACAATTCAGCAATCCCCCTTCTGAGAATATCCCAAGAGGACCTTAAATCATTCTTCAAACAAAGATACCTGCACAAGAATGTTTATTACAGCTATTTACAGTAGCAAAAACATGGAACCATGCTGGAACCATCAAAACTGGACTGGATTAAAAAAATGTGGTACATATACATGATGGAATATTACACAGCCATAAAGAAAAAAAAATCATGGACTCTGCAGCAACCTGAGTGGATTTAGAGTCTGTAATACTCAGTGACTTATCACAGAAACAAAGAACTGAGTACCACATATTCTCACTCATAAACGGACCCTGAACATTTACCTCAGTTATAAGAAAGGGACTGGCAGTAGCCAGAAACTGCCAAGGGAGGGAAGGGCGAAAAGGTGGCACATAACATTAATAAGGGCATCTGATGTCAAATCAGGCAAAGTGAGACCATATGTAGGCCCAAACTTTACCTGTACAATGACTACTCGTATACCTAACCCTGAATTATACCCCACATCTTTAAAATAAATTTTCAAAAATTGTATTTGCTTCAAGTAATAATGATTTATGACACACATTTTTGAGCTGTATATGATTCATATTAACTCACCAAGACAACTCTAACATTTCCCTCACCTTAGCTAAATTTTAGGAAGATTTTTTCCTGACTTTAGTTTCCTGACCCCTGTTTTTTAAGATAACTTGTAATTTCAAGTTATTTCTCTGACCCTTAAAAAATATATAAATATTCTTCCAGTATCTTGCCAGTTTTACAATATAGGGATGTCTTGTTCAAGGACCTGGAGACATTCCTCTGAAATAAAATTACCTAGAGAGATAATATTGCTTTCTCCAAGTTTCTGTGGCAAGGTAGGAGTCTTCAAAAAGTACCAATTAGCAAATATAGATGGCCTAATTACATTGATCATTATCTCCACTGACATCTTCCAGTACTTTCTATGAGCTTGCTCCAGTGCTTTAAAACCTTCCACCTTTTGCTTCACTGGAGTTGAGTTCACTCTCTCTCCCCTATCACCTTGACTAATTTACTATGGTACAGTTGTTTTTTGACAGTTCTATTGTGCAACTCAAATAGAATTATGACTCATCATTGGACCCTGAGACTCTTACCAAAAACCCCAGTTGCATATCTTTAATATTTCTCTTCCCCACTGACTGATAGCTCACAACTGACTTATGCTCTAGTGTTCTAAACCTCAGACCACCAAAACACAGCAAGGTATTGATTTTAATTAAGTGGCTCATATTGGTAATTAGATCTCAATGTATTTAACTCCTATAATGTAATGTTTAGTGTTCTTTTTGTGTGGGGTCCTCGTGTGTAAAAGATCAAATGGTCTTAGAGATATATAAGTGCTTTGAAAATTACATATTTCTAGTAGGGGGATTGCAGGGTCGTATGGAAGGTCAATTTTTAGATCTTTTCGGAATCACCACACTGTTTTCCACAGAGGCTATACTAATTTACACTCCCACCAACATTGTAGAAGTGTTCCCTTTTTGCTGTATCCTCTCCAGCATCTGTTGTTTTTTGAGTTATTGATTATAACCATCCTGACTGGAGTTAGGTGGTATCTCAGTGTAGTTTTAATTTGCATTTCTTTGATGACTAATGAAGCTGAGCATTTTTTCGTGTGTCTGCTGGCTGCTTGTACTTCTTCTTTGAGAACTGTCTATTCATATCTTTTGCCTACTTTGTAATGGGGCTGTTTGTTACCATAAAGAACCCAAATCACCCTATAAAAAAGATACCCGCACACATATGTTTATCGCAGCATTGTTCACAGTAGCAAGAACATGGAACCAACCATGCTGACCATCAAAAGAGGACAGGATAAAAAAAGTGGTACATATACACGATGGAATATTATGCAGACACAAAGAAGAACAAAATCATGAACTTCACAGCAACCTGGATGGACTTAAAGTCTATAATACTGAGTGATCTTTCACAGAAACAAAAAACTGAGTATCACATGTTCTCACTCATAAGCGGATCTTGAACAATTATTGCAATACTATAAGAGAATGATAGGCAATAGTGAAAAACTGCTGGAAGGGAGGCAGGGAAGTGGGATTGGCAGTAGTAGAAATCTGCCTGGGGAAGGAAGGGCACATTTCATCAACAAGGGTACCTGCATAATGAATATTTATATACCTAACCCTGAATTGTAACCCACATCTTTAAAAGAAAAAAAAGAAAATTACGTATTTCTAAATCTTTCAAGAATTAGAAAAAAATCTGAGCTTCGAATGCCTATAATATGAAAAAAAATTACAAAACCTGACCCAAATGTTTTAAAAATTCAAATTCATGTAAATTAGGTAAATAAGGCTAGTTTTTGAGTTCTCACTGTTAAGTATACATTTATTAAGTATATGAGAATACATGTTTACTTTAATTTACTAATCACATTAACTAATATTATTTCTACCAAACATTTAAGATTATTAAAAAATATAAATTTGATTTTAATGAAATTTTATAGTTAATTGGACAAATTTGTATTTCAACCATAATTATGTTTTTTGTCTGCTTAAAAACAATTGTCAAAAATCTTTTTGCAAGTTTGATAACTTACAATGTGTCTTATGCTAAATTCAGTAATAAATATTAATTAACTATCTAGATCATTTCTAAATAAAGCAAAATACTAATGTTTAAGTTTATATTCTTTTGCTTGATGCAGGCAGGCTAAATATATTTTGTCTGTTAACAAACACATTCTTTTTGCCACATTGGCAGAAGGACAAGTCCCAGGGGTTCCCTAGCTCTCCCTTGTCCCATTTACAGTTCTCAGGATAACTGTGGAATGTGCTAAAAAATATAGTGTTCTGAGATAAGGGAGAACTTTCAAGAGCAGCCCAGATTTTTTCCTTATCCCTCCTAGAACAGGGTGTTCTGCAATGCTTTAGCTCAGTGAACTAAGTGTTTCCCAGGGTATAAAACCCAGAGCGGAATGCTTTTGGGATCCCTCAGTTGAGTGTGAAGTGGAACAGGCACAGATGAGACTCTGTCTGCACTGGGCAGCTTTCCTGAGCCTTGGGGACTTGCTGGCCATGGATCCCAGACTTCTGTTGATTCTTGCTTCCTATCTGTGAGTAATAAATTTGATTTACATAACCTGTTGTGAGATTCCCACAGTATTCATACTATGGCAGTTGAATTTGTGCAAAACTTCCTGACAGATCAAGAAAACTTAGCCTAAATTGGTGAGGTGTTTAGAGGCCTCTCATGAGACTGGAAACCAGTGCACAGTGTTCCCTCCCAAGGATTAATACCAGTGTCCTGTATATCTTCTTATTTTGAGAAATTATACCACAAGAAATCATATACCTCTGAAAATTATGAGAAGATATATTCACAAACTCTGTTTGCTATAGAATGTTGATACAGAATAATTCACGGTTGTTTCTCTTTAATATATAAGTTATGACTAGTTAAATTATAATTAATATATATATAAATGAAACTACTAGAAATGATAAGCACAAAGGGAAACAACCTTGTATGCAAAGTATATAGGAGCACAGAATTTGTTTTGTTATGGAAAATTATGCAAGTTGTGTAGAATGTTTTTCCGTGATCAAAAAAGGTAGTTTTATTTTAAAACAAAAAATACTAGTTCCAGAATGAGAAGAAGGAAAATGTGCACAAAACCAGAACTGATATGGATAGTCAAAGAAGTTTTTACAGAAATGAAATTTTGTTTTGCACCTTCAAAGCTAGTTAAGATTAGATGGGGTTTTTTAATATTACTGTTATGACCTTGAGTGTCAAAAGTGTAATGATGCAAAACTAGAGTTTGGTTTTCTCTCTGTTAAAATGAAAATATTTTCTTGTATTATTGGTCTGCTTTTAGTAAGAGATTGTAAAGATTGTGTTATTTTTTTCTTTGCCTTCTGAGTAATCTGCCTATAGGGCACAGATTCTGTGTTATCAAGATAATTTTATGTGTTTTAGGTTGATTATATCAGGTGTTTGATTATCTTAGAGAACCCAGTTTTTTTTGTTTTTAAAAGAGCTAAAATTTTTTGTTGTATGTATGCTTTTTCAGTCATGTTACTCCCTTTATTTGTTTTAAATCCTTTATTGCCACTTTGTTTAACAAACAGATAACAAATGTTGTTTCTTAATTTTTTTTTAGCCAATAGTCCAAAACTTTTTACCTGTTTGCCAACTTTTCATGTTTCACCTACCCAAACTCTAATTCTAAATGAAATATTTTAAATCTCAAATTGACTTTGGAATTTCCCAGAACCTCTAGAAAATCAGAAAGAATTTGTTCTTTCACCTTGTAAAAAGAGAAGTGATGATTATTAGGTTTATTTGATATGTTAAGTTGCATTAAAATACTGTCTAACAATAAGAGAGATTAAAATTTTCCTAGTATATATTTGTATGATAAAATATTCTTACTATAGATGTTTAACAAATTTTAGAGCTCCTAGAGGTGTGTCAATGTCCTTGGTATCTATGATATGTACATGTGCTGCTTTGCCAATATTAGAAAACAAGAGTATAATTGCATTAGTCATAACTTCTACGTTGTTCAGTGGGAAAACTGGAATACTTATATCTTTCTGTCTTTGTGGGAGGGCGGGATCTTCACTTTGATAAGAGTGGATTCATGAACAGATGACCTAATCACCTTGACCACCTCCCCTGGCATGTCCTCCAGTAATTTCTTACCAGCTCATTTCAGTGCCTAAAATTCCTTCCAACTTTAATTTTAGTAGAGATGAGTTCAATCTCTCTTCCTTAATTCAGTATTCTTAAATATAGTATTTCTTGCCTGTTTGACTTTGTCAGTGCAATTTTTCTTTGACATAATCTTGACATGAGTATAGTAGAATTAATACACATAATTTTTCCTGATGTCCCTTTGATAGGCATTACAAATATTATCTAATTTAATCCATGGTCAAAAAACAATAGAGATGTTTGTTCACTTAGCTGAGGAAACTGAGGTTTAGAGAAGTTAAATCATATTAAGTCATTCAATTGAGCTTCAGGATCCTCTCTTACCCCATCCCTTCTTAGGTGTGTGTGTTGTTTTTGTTTGTTTTTGTGTTTTTTTGTGTTTTTTTATTTTTTATTTTTTATTTTTTGAGTTGAAGTCTCACTCTGTCGCCCAGACTGGAGTGCAGTGGTCGCTCCCGGCCACCGCAGCCTCGACTTGCTGGGCTCCGGTGATCCTTCCGCCTCAGCCTTCCAAGTAGCTGGAACTACAGGCACGTGTTACCATGCCCGGCTAATTTTTTGATTTATTGTAGAGATGAGGTTTCGCCAAGTTGCCCAGGCGGGTCTCGAACCCACGGGCTCAGGCAATCCACTCATCTCAGCCTCCCAAAGTGTGGGATTACAGGCTGAGCCATCAAGCCCGGCTTTTTGTGTTTTTTTAAATTTACAATCCTGTGTTATTTTTCTTTAAAGGAGAACCTCCTAGATGTCTGGAGGCTTTTTTGGACCTGGATCTGCCCCTACACTGCTGATGAGTGTTAAATTCATTGCATTATTTCCTCAATATCCATGGGGGATTTGTTCCAAGACCTCTTGTGGATATCAAACTCCATAGAGGCTTAAGTCTTTGATATAAAGTGGCATAATATATGCATTTAACCTATGTACATCCTCTCATATGCTATATTTTAAACCATCCCTAAATCACTTATAATACCGCATACAATGTAAGTAATTGTTATTCTGTATTGTTTAGGAAATAATGACAAGAAAATCTGTGTTACAGACACAATGTTTTTTTTCTGAATACCTTTGATCTACAGTTGGTTGAATCCATAGATGCATAATCCACGAATATAAAGGACTGACTATATTTAAATCTGGAAATGTCTGAATTCAATGCCTGTGTGCTCCTTTTATTGCAGACATTTTCTGGATTTGCCTTTGGAGGCCCAGTGTTCAGGAAAATTAGCTCAGAGACAGCCGTGCAGAACTGTATGCACCAGGAGAAGCTGAGTTCTGGGACCTCCACTCCAATCACAACCAGACAACCCCTGTTTTATGTGGCCATTCATCTATTTCTTTGCTATTGGAAACAAATTTGTTTGAAATAAATAATTCTGTGGGCAAAATGTTTTGAAAATAGTGACATGATGCAATGCTGCTAAGTCTTCTTTTCACTGAATATGTGTTGATGTTAGGTAGCAAGGGTGGAAAATTAATTATACAGAATGTATTAAATATGTTTTGAAATGAAAAGGCCTAAAAAATTATCTAGTCTAACCTCTTTATTTTTGTCAGATGGGAGAAATGAGTCACGGAAGAGAAAGTAATTTACCTAAGGTCAAAGACTGGTTCAGCATAGAATAGCAATCATTAAGTTCTCATAATGCATGATGCCAGTAGCTTATTTGAGGGATACTTTTAAAAACTGCTTGTCTTAATGAAGCTTGTCATTATATTGACTGTAGTTATGTTTCAGGAGTCATTCTCACTACACACCACTTTATTTTTTTTATGAGTGAGCTTAAAAGCTATTTGACTTAGTCTTAGAATAAAAATAATTGGTATGGAACAGCTTTTGATTTTGTTTTATTTTTTCATAAAATGTCAAACGTTGATTGAATTTCATTCTTTGATCAGTTGTTAAAACTATCCTTGACAAACCTGAGGAACATTTATATAAAGGATACAGAATTTCACAGTTTGTATTTTCTCTACTTAGCTTACTCCTGTTTGTTATTGTTTAGTATTATATTTTCAATTCTTTGAATTCTTTATTATGTACTAGCAGGCAAAACTATCTTTTTGTAAGCTATCACAACTCCTTTGAACTGAATAGTAAGATAAGAACCATATCCCATGACAATTTTTGTGTAATTGTCTCCCTACATCACTCGTATTCAAGTACTTCCCTACATTCTAACAAGTTTCATACATTTTAGACATCCGATAAATATTAATTGAATGCATAAAGGCATAAAGTCAAGGTATGTAAAATATACAGGAATGACAAAGTTCTAATGTCTATGACAAGATGGCGACCAGAAATTGGACTCCTGGTTCTCAGACTAATAGGAAAACAAAACTCATTTATTTAGCTCTTAACAGTATTTTGGATGCTGTGCTGTAACTTTGTATAAACTATCATGTTTAATAATCTTATGTGGTTAGGCTATAAGCCTTATTTTAAAGATGAAGAAACTGAGGCTCAGAAGGGCCAAAACTAAGTTGGCATCACTAGCAAATTGCAGAGTCAGTTTGAACCTTCAAGTCTCTTTTTATACAAAATAAGTTATAGCATTCTTTTTACTTTTTAAAAATCCACTTATTTTTTAATCTTTAAAATTACTTTTTTTTTAACTTTTTAAATCAATTATCATTATCAAGCAAGGTATTATGTGACATAGTAAAGTTATGGAGAAAGTACTACAGTGGTCTAAAGCAAAAAGATACCGTTATGTTTAAAGAATTACGATATGATAGTTAAGTTACATATTTAAATTTGAATGGAATTTGAACTGTGAGAGAGGAGGAAAAGACAAACATAAATTGGGTATCTTACCATTTTTAAGTGGTTTATGGCCATAAAATTTGTTCATAATTAGGTAAACCTGATTAAAGATTCTTTCCAGATCACTTCCAAGATAAATGTTGAATTAGGTCATATGAATTTTCTTGACAATTATGGAGATTAACTGACAGTCTATGATATATAAACTATTAATTCAGAAGAAAATAACTTGAGTATGAATGCTGGACTTGAAACCCACACTCGCCATTTATTCAATTGAACTAGTTACTTATTCTCCATGTAATTTACTTTAGTTTCTTGTTTGAAACATAGAGCTACTGTTAGTTCCTGCAGCACATGCTTGCTCTGTTAAGCTATTTTATCCTTGAAAATCACAAAGGACAATGCTTTGTAACTGTTGGCTACCATTTCTTCTGTTTGTTACCAATTACTCAAAAAAACTTATTTTCTGATATTTTATAAGCCATTATGTTGTATTTATAAAGGCATTTTCTTCTAAAGATCCTCTGAATGGAAACCGTAAGTTATTTCCTTAAATTTCCCTAAATCTTGTGATTGGTGGTGTCTGATCAGTTTCAAATGTATTTCTCTGTTCATTTCAGCTTTGAGTCTCTCAGTCAGGTAGCCACAAGTAGCAGGCACTCTTAATTCTGTCTAACATGTTGCTCATTATCAATGAAGTGAAGCACTCTTTCCAGTGGGCTTTATCTTTATTCAATCTTCTTTTTGGTCTTTGCTTGAGGCTACAATAAAAGATCAAGAAGCCACCATAAGAATTTATTTCCAATTCCCCGGGGAATTTTTACAACTCAAAGACTTAAGCATTATCAAAGTCTTTGATATAGAAACCAGGAACTGGTGTATATTAATGATTGTGCTTTTGAGCTGCTTGTGCAATAAAATATGCAAAAGCCAAGGCACGCTTTCAGAATCAGCACAGTGGTGATTATTTTTAAAAGAATGTCAGAGTCACTCAACACCTAGAGAAGTATACATAAAAAATATTTTAATTTTCAATTATTGAATTTTAACACTTTAATAGACACAGATATTAGCTAAAGTTTCTACATATACATTTTTCACACTCATAATCTACGAGATAACTCATTAAGTAAATCATTTATTCAAAACTAATCTCCCAAATATCTATGAAGGATGTAGAGTAAGTCAGATATTTTGCCAGGTACAACAGTATAAATCACCAAAGGATATTACCCAGACCTTCAAATTAATTATAATCTATGGAAGAAAATAAAGGAAATTACAAAAAAGGTACTCTGTAATAAGCATGAGGTCATAACAGTACAAAGACAAAACTACTTATTAAGTTAGAAACAAAGTAAACATCTTAGATCAAGTCAACCCTTAGTTGAATTGCTTAAGAGTTTGCTAATTGCTTTCACAGATATAAAGGCAAAATTGTACCCAGTGTCAATTAGTTACCTCCACCCATCTACCCAAGTGAGTGTTGTACATATTTTCCTTCTCTTTTCTCTATGTAATGTTCAAACCAAAAGTGAATTTTTCTACTCTTCTGTCAGAGGTTGTTTTCCTTGCAGCAAGATTGTAATGATCCGGATATATGATCTTAAATAGTCAAGTTATTAAAAACAACTGGTAAAGACACGCCAAGTGGAGAGTGCAAATCTCCATGGCAAATTGTTGTGATACATAATGACTTTGTGTGAAACTTCAAACAGTTTTATTTGAGGGGGTGAATAGAGTGAGTGGTAAATTTAGACAAGTAAGAACTTCCAGTTCTTTTTTTTTTTTTTTTTTGAGTTGGAGTCTCGCCCAGGCTGAGTGCAGTGGCACACTCAGGGCCACCCCAGCATCGACCTGCTGGGCTCTGGCACCCTTCCGCCTCAGCCTTCAAAGTAGCCAGAACTACAGCCATGCACTATTACACTGGGCTAATTTTTTGATTTATTGTGGAGATAGGGCTCTCCAAGTTGCCCAGGCTGTTCTTGAACCATGGGTTCAGGCAATCCCCTCACCATGGCCTCCCAAAGTGCTGGGATTACAGGCTTGAGCCACCACACCCTGCCAACTTCTAGTTCTTAAAGAGTCTTATTTAAAAGTGAGCAAGTTTGCATGTTCACTACAGTTTGTAAAAGCTATTTAAAAATATTAAGAAGTGATAGAACACCAAAGTAGTTATATTCATTTTTAATTAAAATAATTATGAAATATTTCAAACACAGTCAAGATCAACATTAACCCCTAGATATTCATAATGCAAATACAACCATTATCAAATCATTTAAATATTTACAATATGTCTTTGTTGGAATCTAATAACTACATCATAATTAAGTGTCCCCAATAATCTCAATAATGATTTTCGATGGTTCTTGTTGTTTTAACTGGGACTCATACAAGGCATTCACATTATATTTGGTTGTACAGTAGTACAACGTCAGTATCTTGACTTGGAATAGTATATCCTTCATTGTTTTTACTTTCTACTACTGATTGTTGCCAAATCCAATTGTCTTTTAGAAAGTCTTATATTTTATATTTATAATTTTGTTTTTCTTTTTAAATGTCATTTATCTGTGTCTCTACCTTCTTTTTCATGTTAGCAGAAGTTAACTCTGGAGACTTGATGTAATTCATATCCGACTTTTCAAAAAATAGCTCAAAATTAGTTTTGTGAAACATACAGCTGAATCTATTCATAGTCAAGGTAAATTGATCAATTATATAATAGTAAGTATACAAAAGCAAAGCAGAGTTTATAAAGCAGCCTGTGGAACAATGAGCTGTGTTCTGTTTTGTTCTTGTGTTTGTTTTCATTTCTTTTTCTTGGGCAAACTGGCTGAAAACCATAAGGAATAGCAGTCTGTTCTAAAGCAGATTGACAGTTATTAGGAAAAGCAAGTTCAATAATCTGTGGTGTTTCTTAAAAAAATAAAAATAAAAAGTTTGTGATTTCAGCTGTAAAAGGTTCATGTTCTGTTCTTCTTTGGGTAATGAGTACTCGTACCCATCTGTTACCATTTTTACTAGTTAAGCCAGCCTTGTACTAATCCCTTAGTTTTCCTTAGGGTCAAACCCAAGTCCCAGAGGAGTCAAACTGACTGAAAAGGCTACAGTCTTTTTATGACACACCATCTGCTGGATGACAGATCACAATTTTCATAGGAAATTAATGTTTAAGCACCTGTATATCAGATACCAAAGGAAGGCAAAAATTATGTATACAGTCAGAAATATATTAGGCAACATTTGGAAACTTCCTCTTTTTCAGTTTTGTTTTACTTAGCATAAACCCACCTAAATTAATTAATCTCACAGATTAATTTGGCTAAATTTTGATAACCAATACTATTTTGTCTTAGTTGAATAGGACAATTAGAGCAATTAGTGATTGTTTTACTCCTGAAGTGTTTACCTAGCTTTTGAATGTACAGGTTCATTTGTTGGACATGTAACGTTTCAGTTGTTTTGCTTGATAATGGAGCAATAATTAGAATGAGTTGTAAATTTTTTAGCCTAAACTAGAAAGTCATATATAAGTTAGTAAATATCATTACTAAATCATCATATGAGGCTGATAATAACATGTAAATCACTAGAACACTTGTTTGGATTCTTGAAAAGGCAAAATGCATGAAGTGGCACATACCCCATGTTTTGATGAGGAAGCATGTGAGTGTCTCTGAGTACACAAAGACATATAGTCCTAAGGTGCAAAAAGAAGAGATATCAAATCAAACTTGGTACAAATTGCTATCTGAATTGTTAGTTTTATTATGAAAGGCAGATTAATATCCTGGGTGGAATTAAACTAATGGCTTTATAAAAAAATCCAACTCCACATTTGTTTTAAAATAAACTTTATATTAGCACAAGTTCTTATTTAGTTAAGGTCATCTTATCTTATGCTAATTATTTTAATACATCATCTGTGTATGAAGAAAATCTAATGTACAGTGTCAAGTTATTTAATACAAAATATCCTACACATTAAAATAACTAAGCATACAAAAAGAAAATGAAACAATAATCTCAGATTCATAGAGGGTCCAGATATTGGATAAATTAGACAAATATTTTAAGATAACTGTGACTTATGTGGTCAAGATATTAAAAGAAAAGTTGAAGAATTTAAACAGAGAAAGAAAAACTATAAAAGAGTTAGATAACACTACAGAAGTAAAAAATAAAATATCTAAAATTAAGTATTCAATGACTAAATTTAAAAACTGCTTAGATATAAGTGACATGAAAAGTAATGAACTAGAGCAAAGGGGAAAGAAAATATGTGAATTGTAATTCATCCTATAACTAAATTTCAAAATATGTAAAGCAAAAGAAAAAAAACCCAAAATAATAAAATTCAAATTCATCATATTTCAACTCATTTGTGTAGCAAATGGAAGGATAAAAATGATATAGTGATTAAAAAAGCATGACAAAATTGAGCTAATTGCTAAGTGACCCTATACACATGCATTTTGTATCTGAAAAATGCTACATGTACTTTTTTTTTCATCATTCTGGGTCACATGCATCTAGTCTTATTACATTTCAAATAATTAGAAACTCCAAAAGTATGTATTTTTATCACGATCAAATTTGAGACCAGCTTGGCAATATGGTGAGACCTCATTTCTACAAAAAAAAAAAAAAAAAAAAAAAAAAGTCAGGCATGGTGGCGAGCACTTGTAGTTCCAGCTACTCAGGAGGCTGAGGTAGAAGGATCCTCTGAGTCCAGGAGCTTGAGACTGCAGTGAGCTGTGATTGCACCACTGCCCTTCCACCTGTGCAACAGAGTAAGGCTCTGACTCAAGAAAAAAAGAAAAAAAAATTATGTATATAAAATCACATTGATAAAAAAGAAATTAGAATAGAACATGTGCATTGGTGCTAAAATTGCACTTAAATGGTGTATGTGTGTGTAAGTATTTAGAAACATCTGTACACATGTATAGGATGTAAAGGGATATTATGTATATACATATGTCTCCAAATGTATATGACCAAATATACAATCTGAAAATGAAAGATCAAAGCATCATCTCCAAAAATTATAAAAATAACAGCAAATTAAGTGCAATAAAAAGAAAAAAGATATCATAAATACAAGAGAATAAATTAATATAGCATAGAAAATAAATATGTAGTGGAACATATCAGCAACTCAAAATTAGTTCTCTCAATAGAGTATTCACATTCATTAAGCCCTGCTAAGACTAACTATGGGACAATTAGATAAAGCATAATTTCCATATTCAAAACTTAAAAGCAAGATACCACTATAGACTTCACAGACATTAAAGGGATGATATTAAAAAAATACAATGCTTTATTCCATAAAATTTTAAAAATTTAGACAAAATTTAACAATTTGTAGCAAAATACTACGGGATACAATTGCAATCATTCTAAAAATATATATTAACAATTGCAGCCTGCAATATTTATTATATTCAATTAAGTTGGTATGTTGGTTTAATATTTTAAAATATTTGAAGTTTTAAAAAATTAAATGATGAATTTAACAAATTCCAAAACACATTGTGAAAATCAACCCATGGTGAATATCTTAGCAAATTATGAGTAGAATAGAACTTTATTGATGCCATAAAGTATCTAAAAAAAGTTCTGTAGCAAATATCATACTTAGAATAAAGTAACAGAAACTTTTCACTGCGATTTGAAATGAGATAATTTATCTCATTTCAAATCTCATTGCCACCATTCACATTTTTATTAGGCAGAAGAATTTACCATTGTACAAAAAGGAATAAAAATAAATGAAAAATATAACCTTATTAACCACAGATGACTTGATTTAATTGTACATATTGAAAATTTAAACCAATTTACAGGTAACTTTTTTTTCTTTTTTTCAGTCGGAGTTTCACTCTGTTTCCCAGGCTGAAGTGCAGTGGTACAATCATGGCTCACTGCAGCCTCAATCTTGTTTTTTTTTTTTTTTTTTTAGTTTAAGTCTAACTATGTTGCCCAAACTGGAGTTCAGTGGCCGCTACTGGCCACCGCAGCCTTGACCTGCTGGGCTCCGGAGATCCTTATGCCTCAGGCTTCCAAGAAGCTGGAACTACAGGTGCGCACTACCACACCCGGCTAATATTTGATTTATTGTAGAGATGAAGTCTCGCCAAGTTGCCCAGGCGGATCTCGAACCTTCAGGCTCAGGCAATCCACTCATCTCAGCCTCCCAAAGGTGCGGGATTACAGGCTGAGCCACCGAGCCAGCTAGCCTCTACCTTCTTAACTCAGTTGATTGTTTCGCTCAGCCTGGAGTACAGGCACATGCCACTACACTCGACTATTTTTTAAAATTTAATGTAGCAACAGTGCCATGCTATGTTGCCTAGACCGGTTTCGAACTCCTGGCAATTCTCACATATCAGCCTCCCAAATTGCTGGGATTACAAGCGTGAACCACCGTGCCCAGCTTTACACTTTAGATTTGTAAGTTTAGTAAGTCTACTTTCTTCAATAAGGACATTTGGACTGTGCCATATACAAGCAGTTATCAAATAAAAATAAAATGTAAGAAAACATTATAACTTATAGAACAATAAAATATCAAATATGTATGTATCTATTTGCCTAAAAAATGGGGAAGCTTTAACATAGAAAAACTATGAAGCATTATTGATAGTTATTCAAAAATTTACATAAGCATAAAAATATACTATGATCCTGAAATAAATTCTTTATATTAAAAACATGACAATTTTCTACAACCGATATATAGATACAATGAAATTTACACCAAAGTCATAGTTGGTATTGAAGATTGGTGCAGCTGTTTTTATTGATCTTTTACTCTAAACTTTACATAAAAATTCAAAGGATAAAAAATAGTCAATATGATATTGAAGGAAAAAATGAAGAGGTGAAGGAGTAAGAGAAGTAGAAGAAAAATATATAGGAGGACTTACACTATAAACTTTTTAAAACAAACCAACAATAATGAATACATTGTGGTACTGACACAAGGATAAAGTAAAATTAGTGAAACAGAAGAAAGTTTCAAACATAGACTCACATATGTCAGGACATTGTAATTATTATGCAGATGGCAAACAGAATGTAGGATAATGAGAATAACAATGTGTTTTTCAATAACGGGTGTTACCTCAGTTGTTTATGTGAAACCAGGCAAATCCCTGTCCCAACTCGATCCCACACACATATCAATTCCAGTTAAATTCTAGATATGAATAAAATAATAAAAAATAATAGAAGATAGGAAAAGAGAAGAATGTCCTTGTAGTAGGAAACTCTTACTCAGAATATTTGAAGCACTAGCACTCAAGGAAAATTTAACAAATAAGATGACATAAAATGTAGGAACATCTATTCATCAGAGTGACAGGTAATCTACAAACTGTTATAAGTATATACAATTAATTTATATAATGAAGGACTTCAAATAAAATATATAATTAACAGATAAAATCTATTCATAATTTTCAAAACAAAAGACAAAAAGCAAAAAATTAAAAGTGCATTTCATAAGTGATCTCCAAATTGCCAAGAAATGTAAAGACTTCTATTTCAATTCATTAGTCCTAAGATAGATGTAAATTGGAAACACAATTATGGCACACATGGTAGAATGAACTCCACTGGCAGTTACACAGAAGAGGACTTCTAAATTGCCTCTTCTCCAGCAAGCCTCATGAGTTCCTCTCAATTTTCTTTGACATCAGTCTGGCCCACACACCCACCCAGATGGATAAACTTCAAATTTTCACCAGTAATCAGGGCTTCCTCTTATTCTTCCTAGTATTCTTCATGTTGTGACTTCCCTTCATCTACCTACAGAAGATATATTTCTCAAGATTTAACTAACCATTAGGTATACTTTAAAGTTCTGGCAGAGGTCACTTGATGATTGCCCCCCACCCCCACCAGGTCACAATATATCAAAAGAGACATGAGACTGGCGATCAGCATAAGACCCACTCAAACATCTTGCAGGACAGACACTATGTGACATTTGTCTATATAATGCAACTTGGCCTATGGACAAGGGCACATTTAAACAGATGTTATTTTCTAAAACCTTAAAACAAAGCATACCCTTATCAGAATAGCTTAAATTATCTTTATCAAAGTAACACCTGGTAACTGACTCCAGCTAAACATAAGTATAAGAAAGGGAGAAGAATTCACCAAACTGAGAGTGATTTCTGAATGAAAACTCTCCTGTCCAGGAGATCAACTCATTCTCTGACTATATCTGCCCAATGTCACCAGCCTGTTCCCACTATGCATCTTGTAAAAATGCTCCAAAATAAACTGCTTGAGTCCCAAATGATGTCTAAGACTTATCTTTTAAGACTCATCTTTGACTGGAATTGGACTGGTGGAAAAAAATTGCCCTTGGGGAAGCAGATTAACTAGAATTACAGGCAACCCTCAAACAGGACATGTAGTTAAGAATGTTTTCAAATCAATGCTGAGGAAATGGAAAATAGATTTGATACCTGTCTCAGCAGGGAGAAGAAAGAATAAGGCAATAGGCATTAAAATTCATCACAGAAAAACCATTTTACCTAAGGACTTAATCACTGGGAACACTCATAGCCATATGTTAAAACATTTCTAGGTTAGGCATGGTGGCTCATTCCTGTCATCCTAGCACTTTGGGAGGTGCAGGTGGGAGAATGGTTTGAGACCAGGAGTTCAGGACCAGCATGGGCAACATAATGAGGCTTTGTATCTACAAAAAATAAATTAGCTGAGTGTGTATGCACACCTATAGTCTCAACTACTTGGGAGGGTGACACGAGGATTGCTTGAGCCAAGGAGTTGGAGGCTGTGGTGATCCATGATCGTGCCACTGCCCTTCAGCTTGGGCAACAGAGTGAGACCCTGACTCAAAAGGAAAAAAAAAAAAGAAGTCTTTTAAAAACGAATTGTATAATATGTGAGAAAATGTCCAATATTAGATAAATCATTGTAGTCAGCATTAGCGATTAAGCACCTAAAACACAGACTCTTACAATTGAGGTAGAAAGAATGGGGTTAGGAAGTAGAAGAGATTTGTTAACTTTATGTCTAATTAATGTCTTCAGAGTTTGTTAATTAAGTAAACATTCTTGTTTACAAATGTAATAGAAATTTGATTAATATTAATCATATGTCTAACATATTTGACTTATTTACAGATAATTGTATACATTGGGTATTATTGTAGACGTTATTCATAATTTGATTTATTTAATTTAAAATATTCATCTATAATAATTCCTCTTTCCCCTATTCTCTGTTCTTATTTTTCCACCATCTAAGAATACCATCATGCTATCCACTCATATAACTAGCTGCTGTGCTGTACAGTGAAATATTTGAGGGATAGCTGCATGCCAGATGGAAATCACAGGTAACAGTGCCAAACAATGTATTAAAAAAGCATAATTTTACTTTCATATTCCCATGGAGTCTATTAATATTTTTATGAACTCAGAACTCAAAGAAAATATCAGTGTATGTGCATGATTTTGGGATCTGTGTTGCTCAGAAAAAAAGTTAAAAATATCTAGAAAGTGTATAACAGAGCAGAAGAAGAAGAGACAGAGGATAGAATAAAGTTTTAGTAGAGACAGAAAATATGGACCATGTTCTTCTAATGCAAGCTACTAAAGGGTCAATGAGTTCATGTGTAATAAGGGAAAACATTATAAAACTAAGTGCTATGAAGAATTTTTTTTCTCTGTTACTTTGGTTTGAATCATTTTTTTTTCTTTTTTCTTTTTTTTTTTTTTAAGTTGAAGTCTCACTGTCGCCCAGACTGCAGTGCAGTGGCCGCTCCCGGCCACCGCAGCCTCGACCTGCTGGGCACCTGCGATCTTTCCGCTTCAGCCTTCCAAGTAGCTGGAACTACAGGCGCGCGCTACCACAACCGGCTAATTACTGATTTATCGTAGAGATGAGGTCTCGCCAGGTTGCCCAGACCGGTCTCAAACCCGCGGGTTCAGACAATCCACTCACCTCAGCCTCCCAAAGCGCGGGATTACAGGCTGAGCCACTAAGCCCGGCTTGACTCATTTCTTGAATCAGAGAATCTATAAATGTTTGCCTTTTACTTTTGACATTTCATAAGAATTAATATAGGCAACAAGATGCAGGAATTCACGTTGTAGAGATAATTCTGACAGTTGATAATACAAGAGACAAAATCCATTGAAGATAGCCATATTGAAGATCTAGTGCTTGTTGTGATGTTGGCAAAATGCAGAAGGTCTGTTTTGGGAGTGTAGCACAAAAAAATTGTAAGAGAAATGCACAGGAAAATAAAGAACTAGTAGGCAGATACCTTTGAGGGAGGAATGCTGTTGGCAATGAGTAGACTTTTGGAAGGGTGGCAGATATGACTTCTGGAAATGTGGGTACTCAATTATAGAATAACCTGATGGCAAATTAGTCTTCTATTTTCTGGAGGTCTTAAGGGAGAATGTTTAAGGCACTTGAATTTGTATTGAAAAAAGCTGATGTATTGTTTAATTGTAATGTTATTGTTTGCAATATTAACATTCTTCATAGTTTTTGAAAGGATTTTGTCATATTTGGGGAAAAGTTATAAAGAAAATCCAGCTGTCTATTAATTTAATGGAAATAACATGGTATTTTATTAATCTCAGTAACTCATACTGGTCTCCAATGTTATATTATATACAACTATATTTTCATAAGTAACCCAAAATATATATGTCTTTAAGGACTCATCTAAATCTTCTAAATTAGATGATAAAAAAGGAATCTTAAACTTATAATCATTCTTGCAGGCTTGAATACGATGTCCATGGTAGAATTACTTATCTATTCACTAAAGCCTTATGGATTCTATTTTATTAAGTTTTGAGTATCACTATGTAAGAAGTATACAGTAGAACTAAAATGTTTAAGATAAAGCAACTGGAAAAGTGGAGAGTCTAGCACTTCAATATTCAAATTTTCATCAGCAGCATCAGCTTTTGTATTTTGGTATGGTGTTAGCTTACCCAGTTTATTGTCCAAAAATATAGAAATTAAGCCAGTCATATTTTTTCACGGTTATAAGGTATATAAAATCTTGCTCGTGTCTGAGTAATATCTGGTTTTATAACTGTCATAGTTTAATAAGGTCTCTTACAAGGTTGTACATAAAACTAATTATAATGTTGATTATTTCAACCTAATTTCCGATATGTGAAAGTTACCGAGGATTTTTCAAGTGACCTGAATAACTAACTTAATAAATAACAAATACAAAGGGCTTGCATGCCTTCTAGAAGAGTCAAATAATTCAATTCTTCCAAAATTATAATACAGAATACTGGCAGTGACTAGCTTTTCCCTGTTAAACCAGTAGTGAAGGCAAACCGCGTTATTTCATTAGTACTGTCTGTATATTTTACATTCTTAGAACCAATGATTTTTTCTAGGCATTTCTTTAGCCTATTATGTTATCATCATAAATTATAATATTTTCAAACATATCAATATTGATAAATGAGGGACCAACTGAAATTTTAATATATACATACATACCTGTACATATACACAGAATAGTTTATTTATAGTTTTTATGCTTAATTTTCAAAACTTAAATGTTCTTATAACATACACAGAATTAACTATGGAAAGTAAAGGACATGCTGTTTATCTATAGTAATCATTTCACTATGTATATGTATATCAAAATATTATGTTATATACCTTAAATACATACAATAAAAAAGTGAATAAAATTGCATATATTGTATGTTTACTTTAAATAAGTTCTCAGTACACTGAGAATTTATTGTTCATTTGTTATTTGTTTTATGATTTGACCGACCTGTTTATCTGATAGCCAGAAGCTACCTCATGTATTTCTAAACCATTAGCTAGAAGACTCAGGCATCAATGTCATTTGACCATTTTAAAACAAAGATAAATGTTGAACACTATATTTTATATGAGTATAGAGAAACAAAATTATGCATGACAAAGACCACTAGATACTTCTCTGTTCATAATATAAAATTAAAAAGAACAGTTTCCTCCAAGCAACCTCTTTAAAGACAGAACTAACTAGTACTAGCTTGTGTATTAGCTTTTAAATAGATAAGCAGGTTTTTGTACTCAGCAGGCCTGTACAGCTCTGTAAGTATAAACAGAAAACTTTTGCAATTTATAAGTTACAATTATGACATTTGAATGATGAAGGGGTGTCCTGAAAAATATGTTATTGAAAAACAATTGAACACAAAATTGTTGGTCAGCAAATTGCAAAGAAAGCCAATATTTAAAAATCAAATACTTGGAAAAGTAATTAAATGATTCAATTTTATAATAAATGTAATCAATATCAATGTAAATTTTAATTCCAAAGCTCCAAACATTTTCCACATTTTTAGAATTATGAACATATTTTTTTCTCAAATTGTGTTAGTAGAGATAAGATTCGTTTATCCAAAACAGAAATGAAAACAACATCCAATGAGGTATATATACATACACCTAAATATATTTATGAATGCATTAGCTCAATTATTTGTAACAGCTGGAATTGACAGTTCCAAGTAAGAGCCTTAAAAATACTGATACGGTTGTTGTTTTTTTTTTTAATCTGTATTATAAATGATTTTTTTTTTTTCGAGTTGGAGTCTTACTCTGTCACTCAGGCTAGAGTGCAGTGGCACGCTGCTCACAGCCACTGCAGCCTTGACCTGCTGGGCTCAGGCGGTCCTTCCACCTCAGCCTTCCAAGTAGCTGGAACTATAGGTGTGCATTAGCATGTCCGACTAATTTTTTGATTTATTATAGAGATGTGGTCTCACCAAGTTGCCCAGGCTAGTTTCAAACCTGTGGGCTCAGGCAATCCTCTCACCTTGGCCTCTCAAAGTGCTGAGATTATAGGCCACCGCACCGGGCTTATAAATGATCTTAAGCCACAAACAACCAAAACAATTGTTATTTCCTCTTCATCTTTGAAAAAACAAAAAAGAAACTGCATTTCTAAAAGATTATAAAATTACAACTGAAAAAGAGCAACTTAATGCTATTCCAATTCACCTGAGAAATTTTCATATGTATATCACAGCAAAGTTTAGATTTATTTTGACACTTATATAATGTAAAATTTAAAGTAGGAGATACCCCATATCTAGAATATAAATATATAAAGGCATGAATGGTTTCACAAACTATTCTCTTTTGTTATTTGTGGACTCTTTCATTGACTTAATCTAATCTGCTTTAATTATCACCTCTGTGACTAAATCCAGATTCTCCCAAGATTGTCAGCATTCTCTCTTTCCTTCCTCCTCTTGGATATATACACATGTCCTTTTTTTTTTTTTTTTTTTTGAGTCAGAATCTCACTCTGTCACCCCAAGTGGAGTGCAGTGGCATGCTCATGGCCACTGCAGTCTTGGCCGGCTAGGTTCAGTTGATCCTTCCACCTCAGTCTTCTAAGTAGCGGAACTACAGGCACATGCCACCACACCTGACTAATTTTTTGATTTTATTGTAGAGATGAGGTCTTGCCAAGCTGCCCAGGCTGGTCTCGAACCTGTGGGCTCAGGAAATCCTCTCATCTCGGCCCCCAAAGCGTTGGGATTATAGGTGTGAGCCACCACGCCCAGCAAGCAAACCAAATTGAAGCCAACTTTTCTTGAAGAATTTGTTTTAATCTAATTTTAATGTTTTGACACAAATGGATTTTTAAGGAAAAATTGATCTCACACCCGGCAAAGTGAGGACAAAACTTCATCTGTACTATCACCATTTATGTACCTGATCCTGAACTGTATCCCACAGCTTTAAAATAAGAAAAAAGAAAATTCAGTGTTTTTTATTCAACCAAGTTTATTATCATATAATGTAGCACAAGTGTACATAGGCCATCTGACAAAAGATAAATAGACATTAAATCACAAATTGGAAAAAGAAAAAAAACCCAACCTTTTTAAAACCTTAAGCAATTTTGATGCCTTGTCAAATGTCCTTATGTGATTACCCCTTAAATCATTCCTCACTTTAATATTTCTACTGCCTTTCATTTATTTTAATACCTATAAAATATTTGATGTATCTGTTGAATGTATAGATGAGTGAATAAACAGCCTCACACTTAAACTATAAAAATCGTTTCCTATCTTTTTTCCCTCTCTAAATATGTTCGTCTTTGAAATCAAGTAATCATCAAAAAGAAAAACAAGTCAAAACAACACATCTTTGTCTTCTCACGCAATTTTATTCATAGTCACTTTCTGCAACCATCAGAATTGTAAAATAGGCATATATTAACCAGATGAAAGAAACTTACAGAACAAGTTAGTACTAATGGAGAAACTATTAGCTACCTAGAAACTAGTCTTATCAGTGACCAGTTACTTAGATACGTATTAGACAAGTTGTGTTCATTCTAAAACCTCGTATGAACAGAATATGGGACCTGAACATAAACTGCTTCTATTTTATTAATTTAACTTTGTGATTCATAAGCCTGCAAATTTATTGAGAAATGTATAATTAACAATATTATGGATACCACATGTAACTTTTTTATGACTTTCTAAAATTATACCTAAATGGTAGTTTAGACAAATGCTTAACATTGTGTTCCATATATCAACCATGATTGGTAGTATACAATAAAGAAGTGCTTAATGTAAACTAACTGCTCTAATATATAATGCAAACATGTAAAATGTTTACAAGAAAATTAACATTTATTTGTTGTTAACATAAAAGCATCCAGCAAGTCAACATATCGGTGGGGATTTGTCTTACATGGAGTTAGTTATTCAGAGAACTAGTTGATGAGGCATTACATGAAGAGAAGCTTCTGAGATTTCACAGAGTGCTGATTTCCTTGGATCTGGAGATGCAAAAGAGGGCATGAATTATTTTGTGCATCTAGCACTATCAGTTGTCTCTTCAATCTCCTTAATTTTCTTTTAGTGTCCAGTGCCTAGACTCAGCAACAACTCTCTTTACCTCTTCTTGATTGAATCTTTGGCATTGAATAAAGCTTCACTATATCCCTAATTATTTCACTTTGTGTTGTTCTAACTAATTCTCTCATTCTTATGCCTTTTGAGCTATACATACATGTAATACATACATGAGTAGTACAAAGCGGGACCCCCCAAAATGGAATTTATTTATAAAGAATTTGTGTATTTATTCTTAAATTTTTAAACTTAGTCACCTAAGTACTCTGTTTGATGCGATACACCTATGAGACACTTTTTCCACTGCTCAAAACAGTTGTTGAACTTGATAATTTTGATGCCTTCCAGTCTTCTGCTGTTTTTTGTTTCACCTCTTCTACATTGGCAAAAATGTTTCCCATTAAGGATTTTTTCATCTGGGGAAACAGAATAAAAAAGAAAAGCAAGATTTATTGAACAGGAAGGGTGGGGCATGGAAGTCATGCTGTTTTTGGTCAAACTAATAAACACTCAAGTAAGGTGTGGGCAGGTGCACTTGTAAATCACCCATCATGATACAGGAAAATGTGTTGAAAGAACTCCCCCCCCAAAAAAAAAATGTTGAATGAAACCTCTCAGGCAATGCTAGTTAGCTGGCACACTTTTGCTGATGGGTTTCTAGAACATATACCTAGTTGAGGAAGCCTGTACTACAAGGGAACTGACCTCCAAAAGATAATTCTTTTTTTAATCCTCCCTCATCTATCCATCTATCTATCTACCTGTCTATCTATCTATCTATCTATCCATCTATCTAATACAAAATTTTTTTTTTAAATCAGACTCACATCACTGTAGTGAAAGCCTGAAACAAACTAAAACATGGCTTTCTGTGATACCTAAAATTAAAACTAAAGCATTACACAAACATTTTACCAATTATTTCCTCCATAATTCTATGGAGCAAACTGCAGAAAAATTGGGAATAAGATATTTCAATTAATAATGATATAATTTGTATGGTTTACATTTTAACTTCCATTTATTGTAACATTGTAACCATTAAGCACTTCTTTTCTACTCCAAATCATAGAAATATGATGAAAATAGTACATAAAAATGCAAAAGTCAACTAAACAAGTTGAGGTCTTTGAGAATAGACATCAAAATTAAAATAGCATAGAGCAGAGCTAAAGCCACAGCTTGTTCCCTTGGTTAGAAGCAGGTGGGAGTTGCCAGAGGTTCTGCCCTTGCAAGGTAACTATGGAGAAAAATAAAAAAATAAAAAATAAAAGACCCTCATTCAAAATTCAAAAATGACTGGAGTCAAGGTCACGTATGAGAACCAGAGGTCAAGTGTGTAGTTCATATTCTCCCCACAAGTTTCAAAAAGAAAGCTTCATAAAGCCAACAATGACCTTTGCCCAAAACTAAAGTTTTTATGAACCTATAGTATAGGCTGATGTGAAGAGGAAAATCACAAACCCTTGACTCTCAATTGAGTCAAACCCCTACTGTTTTGAAAGATATATTTTCTACATCCCCAAAATAAGCACACAGCATCTGCCCAAACTAAGATGAAAGACCTATTTTTTAGACACGTGGCCATGAGGAAAGAATTAACTGAAATAAGAAAGAGCTGGACAGGATGAAGGTATAGAGAAAGCAAATACTGGAAAAATGATCAAAATACAATATCACACAGAAATCCAATAATGAATAATACATAAAGATACCTAATGTTAAGAAAAATAGGCATTAAAAAAGCAGAATATATATGAATTGCAGATAAAAGATTAATGCAAAATGAACTTTGAAGTAAATATGTTTAGTTTCTTCAAAGAGATAGCAGAATAAGAGATAGAAACTAATTCCTGAAGAAGGCAAAAACAAAATAAAACAGATTAGTTTGCTATCAACAAGAACAGTTAAAATGTTCCAAATGAGTATGAGAAAATTCTGAAAAATTAAAATAAGATGCAAGACAGTGGAAAGTAAATATTAAACAAATAAAAATTCAATTAAAATTGTGAATGCTAGACTGTTTCTTTAATTGTATAAAAGAAGTTTCTAAAAAAGACCACAGAAACTTAATATTTTAGATCCTCAAATTGAAATACAGTAAACAAATATAAATTAATTCTGAATACATGAGAGTAAAAAGAGAGACTATTCAAGATAAGAAGCTGCTAAAAGCTTACAGAGGCAAATGTAGAATGTATGCAGAAGAAGCAAAAGATGGCACTTTCACAATAGCACTTCATTTAATCAAAAAATCAAAATTAGGCCGGGCTTGGTGGCTCAGCCTGTAATCCCAGTGAGTGGATGGCCTGAGCCCGTGGGTTCGAGACCCGCCTGGGCAACTTGGCGAGACCTCATCTCTACAATAAATCAAAAAAATTAGCCAGACATGGTAGCGCACGCCTGTAGTTCCAGCTCCTTGGAAGGCTGAGGTAGAAGGATCGCCGGAGTCCAGCAGGTCGAGGCTGCAGTGGCTGGGAGCGGCCACTGCACTCCAGTCTGGGTGACAGAGTAAGACTCCAACTCAAGAAAAAAAAAAATCAAAACTAAATGCCAAAATATAATTAAAATTAATATAAAATAATAAAGAAAAATCATAGTCTAGAATTTAAAGTCTAGGTAAACTAGCATACAGGGCATAATAAAGAGATTTTGGATGCATATTCTTTTTAAAAAGTACTAAAGAATATATTTTGTGTTAGTTGACAAAATTCTTAAGGTTTTTAAAATATTTTTTCACTGCGTTCTATTTTTAACTGATGAATAACTGTACACATTTATGGGGTAAAGTGTGATGTTTTAACACCTGTATACACTGCTTAATGATCAAATCTAGGAAGTAAGTTATCCATCATTGCAAATATTTCTTTCTTTGTGGTGAGGACATTCACAATCTTCTCTTTTAGCTATTTTGAAATAAACAGTTCATAATAGCTAACTATACTACACTACTGTGCAATAGCATTCCAGAACTTAATCCTCTCTCATTGTAATGTGGTACTCGCTGATCAATCTCTTTTGGTTTTTCCCTCCCCCTTCTTTCCTCAGCCTCTGGTAGCTATGTTTCCGCATTTTACTTCTATGAGATCAACTTTTGTAGACTCCACATATAAGTGAACTCATGTGACATTTGCCCTTCACTTAATATAATGTCCACCAGGTTCATCTATGTTGTTACAATGGACAGAACTTCATTATTTATGACTGAATAGTATTTAAATTGAAATGTTATTTATCTGTTGATGGACACAGGTTGATTTCATATCTTGGCTATTCTGAATAGTATTGCAATAAACATGGTAGTGCAGATATCCCTTTTCATACTAGTTTTATTTCCTTTATGGTCTTATCTCTGAATCAAAATATATCTTTCCTACAGTGTCTTGCAGTCATTGCTTTACTTAAAACCTAGTCTGGTCATGTGGTTCTTTGAGCTATGGTCGCCACGTTTTCTTACCTTTGGTCCCCTCCCCTACCTTAGGGAGGTGAATTTCTTCTCTATTTCTCTCTAATTTATAAACAAACTATATTCTCCAATCTAAAAATAAATACATAAAATAAAAAAGTAAATATATACCCTGTAGTGGGATTGTTGAAACATATTGTAGTTATATTTTTAATTTTTTGAGGAATCTTCATGCTGTTTTCCATAATGGCTGTACTAATTTACACTCCCAACAATAGCGTATAAGAGATCCCCTTTTTTCACATCTTTACTAGCATTTGTTATTTTTCATCTTTTGGATAGTAGCCATTCTGGAGTAAGGAGCTAGCTCATTGTGAAATTGATTTAGGTGTTCCTGATAGTGATATTGAACATTTTCATATACATGTTGGCCACTTGTATGTCCCTTATAAGAAATGTCTATTTAGTTCTTATGCTCATTTTTAAAATATGATTTCTGTAACTTTTATAGGAATAAAAAGGTATGCAAATGGAAGGAATGAAATTCAACAACAACAGCAACAAATCAAAAACCTAAGCTCAGGTGATGACAGAATACGTTGGTGAATTTAACCAATGATTTAAAAAAAATCGATAAATATTAAAAATAAGGCTAAATGTAATGTTAACCTTGAGAAAGGTGACAAGGAATATGTTTTGATAAAGAATACTAGCAGCTACTATTGTTGCTCTTTTGAAGCCTAAACCTGTCATATAAGAAATTGGAATACCATAAGGGCAACATGTTCTGAGGAAGCCCAAGATACACAGAAAGCCAAGTAAGGATGCTCCAAAGGACAGTCGGGATTTTTAACCATCCCATGAAGTCCTCAGAGTGAGAATGTGAATGGAACCAACTTGGGCCTCAAGTTCAATCTATCCACCAGCTCAATACCACCCAATGATGTCTGTTGTCACAACTTGAAGTACAAAGTTTACTCAGTAGAATTTTCTTAAGTTCCTAAACCTAAAAAATTTTGAGAAACAGGAAAATGCTGTTTACCTTTGTGGGCTATTTTGTTATGGGGCGAAACATCACTGGAGTATGTGATTTCTATATATGTAACCATTTTATAATTTCAGTATCAACCATAAAAAAAATCAAAGTAATCTACCATCTTAAAGGACTGAAGGGTTTTTTGTTTTTGTTTTTTAATTTTTAAGACATTAGATATAAAAACAAAATGAATCAATACAGTGTACCCTTAATGTATGAACATTGAATAAATTGATGTTAAATATATATGCAGATGAAAATCCACATTTAATGTAAGATTTTAGCAAAAGGGATTTAATACAGCTTTTTGTAGGGAAAATTTTTAAGTTGTCAGTGTCAGTACTTTTCTTCACAGTTCAAGGGTTTTTTGAAGTTGAGGTATCCAGGGAGTCCTTATAGTGATTCCTTAAATCACATGAAATAAAATAAATAAATAAACAAAATTCAGATTCCATTAAAGGAACTAAATTTGTTAAATGTTCTAATCATCCTAAGATAAACAGATGGCTTCTATTCAAGCAAAGCAAAGCAGTAATTATATACATCTGTACAATATCAATAAAATCTAATATATCCAGAAGCTATTGGCTGCCATTTCAGACAACAATCTCTGAGAAAAACATTTGTATAATCATTAGTCATTTTTCATAAAAGTTACAATGACACCCAAATAATTTTTATTATTCAAAACACATGGGATGTGCCTTCAATTTACTACTTCTAAAGAAAATGCTATTGACTGTCAATAGAATATTGGGCTTGTTAATCATAGTTTCTCTGTGCCATTTGTATCCCTTTGTGTGCTATTAGATATTTGCTTCTGTTTGTTGAAAAAAAGTCAATGTTTACTCAGTTATTTGAAGGAACTTATATATTCCTATCATCAGGGGTATGATAAATATCACACCTCAAAAAATCATGCTAAAAATATTGATCGCCAAAGCTGAATACTGTTCTTTGAATTCTAAACTTCTCTTCTGAATTTTCATACACAGGCAGAAATGCCATTACCCAAAGTAGGGTGTTGCAGTTCCACGTGAAAGAACAGCAGCTCAGCCATCTGGAGAGATACTTAAAGGTTTTTATTGTCCAATTGGGTTTCTCTAGTTCTGTATGGCAGTCTGTAGACACCCACATTTTCTGTCTAGAAGTGCAAATGAATGCTTTTATTTCTGGCACCTCATGTACAATGCTGCACTCCAGATAGCCAGACTGAAATGCTTCTGGCAACCAAAATCATTTCATTAGCCCAGTTAGAATGACAGGCATAAAATTCAGATTACACCCTGTAAAATCTATTCTCATTACTAATCTTAATGAGGCCAATATGTTTTTCTATCTACACAACAGTAAAGAGTTTTGCCTAATTTTAGGATCAAATAAAAATTCACATTTCTGAATGTTTGTGGATACTGTGTAATTTGTTGTAATAAAGGTATTTCTAACTTGGTAATCTTAGGGGAAATAGAGGTAAAGAACTAGCAAGAGTACTGTGAAAAATTTAACATTCAGTCATGTTATTTCTGTTTTACAAATTTCCTTAATCGCCTCAATAAAATCTGCATTGATCACTGTGAGTTAACTGACATATACTTAAGTAAATTTGCATTGTCCTATTAGGAAAGCTAAAGATTTACCTACATCAGCAAAGTTGGTAAAATTAGTGAAAAAATACCTTTATTGTTGAGAATAGTGTTACTCACTTGGGCCAATGTAATTTAATTTAATAGCTATCTTATAAGCAGGTCTTTAAAAAGCACTTGCAGAGCATTGGTAGTAGGTATGGGTAAAGAAAATAGATAACTCATATCTTCTCAACAAATTTACATTTATTGAGAAGGTATAGATTGCCTTTGAAACTCACAGTTTCCTTTGAAAATATCAACTGTGACTAATGTAACGTAAATAAGACAAATAAAGCTCCAAAAAAGTAGATCATAAAATAGGGATAAAAATAATTCAGAAAATTTAAAAATTGATAGTGATTAAATGGAAAAATGTAAACTTCATGGAGAAAAAGAGATCTTATTCAGCTCTTAAAAGATAGGTAGAATATGAATAGGATTTGAATTAAAGGTTATCTGAGTAAGTGATATAGCTATGAGTATTGACTTATGAAAGATCACATATAGCTATAAATGTGACACTTTACAAAAGGGAAATATTTAAAATATTCAAATGAGTTTAGTAGTGTTTGGCCAATGACAGGCATTGAAACTATACTGACATTTAGAGGAAATGGAACTTTGGAAGACAATAATCACTAAAGTGTAGGCATGCAGTAAACTAATAACATAACACCGAAAGAATAAAATAAATTAGTGTCGTGCAGAGGTTGTAACTATATATGTGTGTATGCATGTGTGTGTGTACAAGTATGTGTGGATAGTTGTGCATATATATCTAGTTGTGAATGTATAGAAACATACATATGCAGGATACCGTTTTATAATAATGTGGTAATTATTAACGTAAATGTATTGTCTAATGTTTATAATAATAAAGTTATATTGTTGAACTCGGTGTCTGGAACATCAGATGGATAAAGATTATGTTAAATATTTGGCATAGCAGTGATAGCAATAGAACAGAGTAATTGCATCTCATTAATCCCTCATTCAGACATATTCATTTGGAGACAGTGAATAATCACAAATACATCAAAGATGAACTAAAATGTTATTTATATGGCAATTTAAAGCATTGCTTGAGGTAGATTTGCTTGAGAAATAATGCAAACTTACATCTATATCACACATGGCAAATGTTTATAGAGCAGATACATATGGACACAGAACTAATTATTTTTAATTAGAATTAGAATAACCTTGCCTCAGAAAGTGAGAACATTGGTCCAGATGAGTTTTCAAATTAAAAATTCTAACTATGATTGTCTAACTTCTTATAAAACATCAAAAACAGAAAGAATTATGAATTACTAAACATGATTTCCAGTTTAAACATTTTAATAACATTCTTCACACTTGTGATGTAGAATGTCACTTTTACCACCAACTTGACTCATTAAGTTGTCCTGTGACAACAGAAGGAGATCATGTAAAAAACACGGGACACAGAATTAAACCTCATCCAGAGAATTTTCTCTATGTTATGCTGACAGGTGGTAACCCAATAACCAGAAACCTACAAAGTCACAATATAGCACATACAATTTTTGAAAAGTTTTTGTGAGAAATTATTCTTTTAGATTGATGTTTATCTGATTCCCTATTGTTATTGCTATTTAGTTCATGCTACAGCATATGCCTAGATTAAATTCCTCTAGGACAAGTTTGCAAAAAAGAGTTTGTAATGATACTATGAGTATGTTTTTTAAAGTATCTTTCTCTCATAGAGATGCACACTGAAATACACATAAACTAAATAATATATCTTGGATGTACTTCAAAATATTTGAGAACAAGTGAGGCCAACATAGGAGAACTAACTTTTATAAAACAGCTTCTAGATAGACTAAAAACATATATACTGACTCTAACACTATCATAGCTAGGGATTTAAATACTTCACTAACAATGCTAGGTAGATCATGAGGGGGAAAAAAAATCAATGATGCTTGACCAAATATACTTAATAGATACCTACAGAATACTCAACCCAACAACCACAGAATATATATTCTACTCCTCACCACATGAGACATACACTAAGATTAAGCAAATCCTCAGCCATAAACCAAGTATAAACAAATTTCATAAGATTGAAATACTACCA
>CAUYQG010108491.1:0-13084 GCA_963574415.1 Tarsius wallacei
CTTTACTTTTATTTATTTATTTTTGAGTTGGAGTCTCACTCTGTCACCCAGGCTGGAGCACAGTTGCACACTCATGGCCACCGCAGCCTCGACCTGCTGGGCTCCGGCGATCCTTCCGCCTCCGCCTTCCAAGAAGCTGGAACTACAGGCGCGCGCTACCACGCCCGGCTCATTTTTGATTTATTGTAGAGATGAGGTCTTGCCGAGTTGCCCAGGCGGGTCTCAAACCCGCGGGCTCAGGCAATCCACTCACCTTGGCCTCCCCAAGCAAGGGATTACAGGCTGAGCCACCGAGCCCGGCTAGGAACTTCTTTTACTGGAGAAAAACGTTTGCATGTCAGTGATAAATGTGGAGGGACGGGGACAAAATCAGGGGCCAGGGAGTCAACTGACATGGAGGTGGGAGCGACCCTTCGGAGGCCTCCTAGGTTCTGCCCAGTGTGAGGTGGGGGCACCTGCTTCCATCTCCTGCCTGAGGCCCACCCCAACGAGCCAACACGTCTTCTGGCGGCTTCCAGGACAGAGCTTCCCTGCCAGCCTTTACTTGTCCGCTGACTGTCCCTCTTCTAAGGGAAAGGAAGTCAAAGCTGCGCCCAGCCCCTTCGCTCTTTGTTCTTAGCTGGGGCGAGGTCAGGGGAAGGATAAATCGGGGGCTTTACTGTTCTGTGTCCTAAAATAGATCTGTCCTTCTTGGAGCAGCCCTGTACAGGGCAGCCATAGGCTCCTCTGAGGGTCGGCGACCCCTGAGTCTGCTCTCCACCTCGTCCTCTCCTGTGGTCTCGAGAAGTGAGGACAGAGTCAGGAGACTGGTAAAAGCATCACATATCAACACACTCCTGGAACCCCGAATGGCACATTTTAAACACATTTTTGGCTTTCAGATGCATCGTGGCATCTTCTTTGCTTCTCACTCGTTTATTATATAAATAATATTCAAACGACAACAGAAAAAAGAAAGATACCACCTTCTCTCCCACCACTTTGAGCAAGTCTTCTGTTTCCGTTTTTCCAGTCTCTTTCTGATGGCTTTTCCCAGCAACAGCTTTGTCTGCCTGACTCTGCTCGGCTCAGGAGACCAAGAAAAATGAGGCTGTGTTCCCTGAGCTCCAGAGGGAAAGGGAGTGGGAGGCTCGGAAGCCTGCCTGGGGGAGAGGGAGGCCTGTCTGGGATGTAGTGTTTGGACAGAAGCTGACTGTGGTCGGTGGCCAGGGGCGACTTCCTGCCTGGTGAGTGGAGAGAACATTATCCTCAGGAGGGCGTCTGGCTTCCAGCCCTGTCTCTGCCGGGAATTTGCCTTGTGACCTTGAGCAAGGGCTCGCATCCTTTCTAAGCCTCAGCGGCCTCATCTATTAATCGGAGAAGTAACTCCAACCGGCCACTCACAATGTGGGTTCCATGGGATAGTGACAGGTATTACTAGGGGAACGGGGCGTGGGGGGAAGGGAGCTCTGTGATCAAATACATTGGGAACACCAGATTAAACAAAGCGCAACTGCTTCTGTATTGCAGTACTTCTTAAAGTCTCAAACATGTGGCTTTTAATCTTTTCCTCTGGCAGCTAGACTCACAACCTTTAAGGACCCTTCCAAACTAGAGGTTATCTTCATCACTGCCATCATCTTAACAGCCTGTAATGGCTGGGCATGGTGGCTCATGCCTGTGATCCAGCATTTTGGGAGGCCAAGGCAAGAAGATTGCTTGAGCCCGGAGTTCAAGAATAGCCTGGGCAACATAGGAAGACCCATCTCTACAAAAAAATCAAAAAAGTAGCTGGGTGTGATGTTGCACATCTATAGTCCCAGTTACTTGGGAGGCTGAGGTGAGAGGATTGCCTGAGCCCAGGAAGTTGAGGCTGTGGTGAGCCTTGGTCTTGCCACTGCACTCCAGCCTGGGTGACAGAGTGAGACCCCAACTCCCCAAAAAAACAAAAACAAAAACAAAACAGATTGTAAATGTTGAGCATTTGATATGTCCCAGACATGTCCCATGTTAGTACTGGCTTCGTGTGGCTTGGCTCACTGAATACTTCAAATAGCCCTGTAGTTTATAAATAAGGAAACTGAGGCACAGAGAGTTCATATTACCCACCTGAGGTCACACACGTAGCTCAGGCAAACCCAGGGTGCCTCTTTCTGGGATCCCTGACACCGTCGTGCTCGTTGTGATCTGATGATCTATCTGATCTGATCTCAGAGGCTGTTTCCTATCTTGATACTTGGCTGACTCCTCACTTGGGGAGTCAGTGGTCACCTAGGTGCCTGACCCCTGTAGGAGTCCTAGGGGAGGAAGAGATGGCCCTGGGGCTCCTGGGCTTCAGTGCCAACCCCCCCCCTCCCACCCTCCCAGTGTTTAGCTAGCCCTTGACCACGTCACATATCTACCAAGAGCTCAAGAGCACAGACATGAAGTACCGGAACCGCGTGCGCAGCCGAATCAGCAACCTCAAGGACCCCAGGAACCCCGGTCTGAGGCGGAACGTGCTCGGTGGGGCCATCTCGGCGGGGCTCATTGCCAAGATGACGGCAGAGGTGAGCGTGGGCCCTCTGCATGACGGCGGGAGGTGGGGCCCCCAGCTTGGCCCAGGTCTGAGAGGCAGCGGCTCGTGACTCAGCAGATGAGCAGGGAGCTTTTTCAATCAGAACCTCTCAGCCTCCCCACAGAGCTTCCAGACCATCAGAATGGGGAACGCAGCAATACACGTTGTGTTGGGCCGAATGCTTTAAGCACATAGGCCAATTTTATCTTTGCACCAACTGAGAAATATTTCTTATCCCCATTTTACAGATGAGGATATTGAGACTCAGAGGAGTAAACTGATTTGCCCATGCACACAGCTAGAAAGAGTTGAAGCCAGGAGGCAAGCTGTCTGGCCCCAGGGCCAGACGGTATGTGGAGTATGTGTAGAGCATGATGTATGGAGTGTGTGGGTATGGTTTGTGGAGTGTGTGTGTGAAATGTATGATGTGTGGAGTGTGTGTGTATGGTGTGTATAATGTCTGTGGTATGTATGTGTGGAATGTGTGTGTGGTATATATGATGTGTGAAGTGTGCATGTGTAGTGTGTATGATGTGTGAAATGTGTTTGGTGTTTAGTATATGTGTGTGATGTGTGACTAACATATCTGTGGGGGGGGTGTGTTATGTAGTGTATGTACATTTTTCTGAGGAGAGGGTCCATTGCTTTCCTCAAATACCCAAAACAAACAACAAAGAACTCTGAAAATGGAGAATTTGGTTCAGGTGGACCAGGGTTATCTTTCTGTCTAGTTTTAAATATTTGATCTTTTTAGGCAAATAACAACATATGCCCAGAGTTATAAATTGCAACTTGGCTTTACAGTGTGTCTTAGTCAATTCAGGATGCTATAAAAAAAAATATCATAGACTGGGTGGCTTATAAACAACAGACGTTTATTTCTCACAGTTCTGGAGGTGGGACAGTCCAAGACCAAGATGCTGGCAGACTGGGTATCTGAGGGCCTGCTTCCTCATGGCCCTCATCTCACTGTAACCTCACATGGCAGAGGGAGTAAGAGGTCTTTCTTGGGCCCCATTAGAAGGACGCTAATCAGCCGGGCTCGGTGGCTCAGCTTGTAATCCCGTGCCTTGGGAGGCTGAGGTGAGTGGATTGCCTGAGCCCGCGGGTTCAAGACCCGCCTGGGCAATTTGGTGAGACCTCATCTCTACAATAAATAAAAAATTAGCCGGGCGTGGTAGCACGCGCCTGTAATTCCAGCTACTTGGAAGGCTGAGGCGGAAGGATCGCCGGAGCCCAGCAGGTCGAGGCTGCGGTGGGCAGGAGCGGCCACTGCACTCCAGTCTGGGAGACAGAGTGAGACTCCAACTCAAAAAAAAAAAAAAAAAAAGAAGGACACTAATCCCATGCATGAGGGCTCTGCCTTCATAAACGAATCACCTCCCAAAGACCCCCCCTTCTAACACCATCACCTTGAATATCAAGGAGACCTTCATCCTGGGGCTATCTTTTGCCCCAGGAAGGAAGTTTCTATAAGAAATACACAACAGGACAGGCATGGTGGCTCATGTCTATAATACCAGCACTTTGGGAGACTGAGGTGAGAGAATTGCCTGAGCTCATAGGTTCGAGACCAGCCTGGGAAACTTGGTGAGAGCTCATCTCTACAATAAATAAACAAATTAGCTGGGCGTGGTGGCACACACCTGTCGTTCCAGATACTTGGAAGGCTGAGGTGGAAGGATTCCACTGTTGCCCAGGTTAGAGTGCAGTGGCACACTTCCGGCCACCACAGCCTCAACGTGCTGGGCTCAGTAGGGCACTATACCCTACTAACTTATTTGATTTCTTTTGTTTTTAATAGAGACGAAGTCTATGTTTCCCAGGCTGTTCTCAAACTCTGGGCTCAAGCCATCCTCCCTCCTCAGCCTCCCAAAGTGCTGGGATTATAGCCATGAACCACTGCGCCCAGCCTTGTTCTCTGTTTCTTAGATGGCACACAAGACCCTCCTTCCACAATCTGACCTCCAGCCATATCTCCCACACTCCTCAACCTGAACCTACCCCAGTACTCTTCCCCACACATGCAATTCTTGTCCTCTGATCTTTTGTGTCTGCTATTCTATTTGTCTGAAATGTGCTACCCCTTGGGAACTCCTTCCTTTGGAGACCGGTTAAGGTATCAGCTTCTTCATGACCCACCCTGACCCCAGTGAGCCACCTACTCTGCGCTTTCCTGGCACCCTGTATGTCTTTGCTTGAGCACTTCCTTTCTTTTCTGGCTGTCCTGTGTAAATGCTTGGCTACCCAAGCAGATTAGCATTTCTGGGGACAGGAGCCAACTCTTCACATCTGAGCCCTTTGGATTCAGAGGCAGTGGTGAGCTTCAGCCAGCTCCTACCCACTCAAGAGAGGTGATGATATGTGGCTCTTCCCAACACTAGTAGCTTGAAATTGGCCATGGTGGGAGCATTTATACCATGGAAGTAGCTGACAAATGCTATGAATCAGGCACCCCACAGATAAAGCTGGTTTAACAGCACACAGATGCAGTTAGAGCCAGTCAGTAAAATGGCATCTGACTGGGCACAGTGGTTCATGTCTGTAATCCCAGCACTTTGGGAGGCCAACATGGGGGGATCCCTTGAACCCAGGAGTTTGAGGCTGTAGTGAGCCATGATTGTGCCACTGCAGTCCAGCCTGGGTGACAAAGTGAGACCCTGCCTCTAAATTAAGAAAAAAAATTGCATCCAATAAATTTGAAGGAACGGATGCATTATGCTCTGGAAAATCCCCTCAGCCGGGCTCGGTGGTTCAGCCTGTAATCCCGCACTTTGGGAGGCCGAGGTGAGTGAATTGCCTGAGCCCGCGGGTTCGAGACCCGCCTGGGCAACTTGGCGAGACCTCATCTCTACAATAAATCAAAAAAATTAGCCAGGTGTGGTAGCGCACACCTGTAGTTCCAGCTACTTGTAAGGCGGAGGCGGAAGGATTGCCAGAGCCCAGCAGGTCAAGGCTGCAGTGGCCGGGAGCGGCCACTGCACTCCAGTCTGGGTGACAGAGTGAGACTCGAACTCAAAAAAAAAAAAAAAAAAACCCTCAAACTAAAGCCAGCCACTTTTTCCTGATATTGTCAGAATATAAGTCAGCCTTTGGTTGACTTGTTCTTCTATATACCCCTGCCATTGGTTAGAACCTAGCCCTTGAATTGAATACACTAGGACTTCAACATTAGTGTACACCGGAACAACTTGGGGACACTAGTAAAAATGCTTACTCCTGGGCTTGTCCTTAGCATTTCCAATTCATAGGAATCTGCATTTTATCAAGAAGCCTAAGTGGTTATAATGCATGGTCAGCACACTAAAAGGATTTGACCTTTACTCCAACTCTGTTCTTATGGTTTAAGGAGTCAAGATAGATAGCAACAATTAAAATGTTTAGCCAGTACCAAATCCTCATTTTAACATTAGCTTTGGCCATCCTCTTTCTCCCCACACCAACCCCTAACGAGAGCTCTCTCCAGTTTGAATGTCCCCTCTCTGCTCTCCCTGACAGACACTTAGGGGGAGTCACATGGCCAGGGAGATGGCTAGAGATGGGAAGGGCTGGGACAACCAGACACTGTGTGTCTACCGTGAGCTGTTTCTATAGGAACTCACAGAGGAAGGTGTTCTGTGGTGCATGCTCACAGATGAGCAGTTCTGTGAGCCCAGGAGCTTCAGGATCCAGCCAGGACTGGGGGAGCAACAAGCCACGAATAGTTCAGCCAAGGTTTCCACAGAACAGAAATCTGGGCAGTAATCACAGTTCAAACAAGTCCAGACTGGAAGGATAAGGGGAGCATCATAGATCAGCTGGACAGTGGTCATCTCAAGCAGGAAGTTTCAGGCCAAGGTCCCAGCAGGCAGGGTAGGCACAGATCTGAAGAAATGTAGACAAGGGTGCTAATCCTGGGGTGGAGGCCGCTTGCCTGCTGTTACATGGCTTACTGACTTTGGCCTTGATCCAGCCAGAGCCTCAGGTTTGATCTTCTAGCCGTGGGCAGAATGGGGATTCTTCAGGTACAAGCTTTTTCCCAACTTGGGCAGGACCAAGAGTCGCCCTCCCTCCAGCTCCTTGCTATCAATCCAGCATGTTCCCTCCTCCTCTGTTCAGGCTCTCTAGAAGGTGGGTTTGAGGCAGGGTCCCTTGGTCTCCCCAGCCCTGAAGGTGAGACTCATTTCTCTCTAGGAAATGGCCAGTGATGAGCTGAGGGAGTTGAGGAATGCCATGACCCAGGAGGCCATCCGTGAGCATCAGATGGCCAAGACCGGTGGCACCACCACTGACCTCTTCCAGTGTGGCAAATGCAAGAAGAAGAACTGTACCTATAACCAGGTATGGCTGATGGGGGGCGGGGCCCGTGGTAGAGGAGAAAACAGGGGACAGAGGTGGAGAATCAGAGAGAAGCTTAGGCAAGAGTCAGAGAGGAGAAAGGACTAAAACCCTCCAGGCTGCATGCAGAAAGAAGGACGAGCCTTGGTACATCAGCATGGTGCACCTGTAGCTTCCAGAGAAGGCTGAGTTTAGAATCACCCAGCTGTGTATCTATAAGACTTGGCCAGTGTGTTCTGGCCTGCCATGAAGTGAGACTAACACGAACCAGACTCACAGAGAACAGAACGTCTTTAGAGTCACAGCTAGTTGGAAGGGAACTTAGCAATGTGAAACCCAGCTCCTCATTATACACACAGGGAATCTGAGGACCAGACAGGGGACAGACGGACTTTGCAGCTTTGCCCAAGGTGGCAGAGCAGGCTATTGGCAGAGAGCATGATAAACCCAGATCCAGACCTTTCTGCCTGCAATCCAGCCAACTTCATCAGTAAAGCCTGAGGGATTTAGCCCTGAGTCTTAAGAGTGAAGACCACTGCCCTGGCATCCGTGGGGAGCCTCGGATGAATGTGGAAGTCCCTTCTTTTAAAACCAGACAATGGCCTCCTGTTTCTGGGTGACACATGGTACACCCTTGTAGCACCAATATTCTTGATTCTAACTGGTGTCTAGTCATTCTGGAACTCTATTCGTTCCTCCATTTGCTTGGCAAGCAAGGTTTATCGAGGGCACCTTGTCTGTGGTGCTTGGTGGCTACAGCAGAAATACAGCCAGCCTGGCCATTCCGGAAGGATCCCTTGGAGAATTCCGAATCCGGAATTTGAAGATGTTTGTGCACGCTTTTGCTCTCTCCCAGGCACATCTCTGTGTGGAGTGATGTGTTTCCTGTGCCTCGCCTCCTTCCAGAAGGAAACTGCCCATTAGCAAAGGTTTCTCTCCCACAGAGAAAGCCCATTGTTATCCATTTTCAGGTGTCGCTGCTTTCCAGTGACAAGGATGTGCTAAGCTGTGTCATCCTGGCAGGCTGCTGGGCTGCTGGGGGGGGGGGGGTGGTCCCTCAGCCACTGAGAAGCAGAGCGGAGTGGGAACACCACTCCTCCCACACCACATATCCCAGCTGACATCATTCAGAGCTGAGTGTCAGCAAAGTAAGCACTTGCTACATGTTGTGGCCTTAGAAAATCAGACAGCAACTGTTAAATCTGGAAATGCCAGGGCTTTGCTGTGGAAAACCTATCATTCCTATCTGAATGACAAGAAACTAGAAAACATAAAATTAAATAGTCCCAGTGATTTTTAAGTCTCTTTTCCTCTCTGAGCTTCATTCCCTCCACCTGTAAAATAAGGATGATGAACTAGGTCTCTGATGGTGCTTCCAACTCACCCAAGTTCTGGTCAGTGAGCATGTCTAGTCGAGTGTGTTCATAGGTGAGTCAAGGAATACTTCCTGTAGAAGATGAGTCTTGAGGCAAGAGAAGACAGATCAGCTTGGAAAAATAAACAAGAGTGAAAGTGCAAAGGCCAGGTTAAGCCCGTGAGCTGCTGGGAGTGAGTTGGTAGACTGCCAGAGGAGGAAAGAATACATCATGGAGTTCTCAGTGACTGGGAATTGCCAAAGTGGAGTGGGACTATCACTGCCAACCTCTGAGATTTGGACCTACTCCTAAAGACAGTGGGAGCCACGGCAGGTCCTGGAGTAGGGGAGTGAACTCATGAGTGGGTATTCTCTCTCTCAGGTGCAGACTCGCAGTGCTGATGAGCCCATGACTACTTTTGTCTTATGCAATGAATGTGGCAATCGCTGGAAGGTCTGTATGCCTGTATTTTTCTCCCTTCCCTGTCATTCATAGACTTGCCCCACATAAGGGGCCTCGTGCATGGTGGAACTTGCCAATCTGCACAGAGTAGGCCTGCAGAGCCAGAGAGAATGGTGGATCATTGTTGGGGAGGTGGGGGGAGGCCATGTGCCTGCTGTTGTTTTGGAAGGGCACCAGGCTGGGGTGGGGGCAGCAGCCCACATTTAACCACAGGATGGGCAAGTCTGTCATTCGAGCACAGATGAAATCAGCTTCCGGAGATCCAGAGGGGAGTGAGAACAATAACACTCCGATTTGGACCACGCCTCTGCAAAGTGCTTTCACAGATGGTATTTTCTTTGAACCTGGCCACAGCCGGGGATGAGAGGCAGGAGCCTAAGCCCTATCAGAGGGGAGTTGCTCCGAAATGCCACCAGGTCATCCTCCCCTCCTAAGGTAGCTCTGGAAAAGTCTTACATCACCCATGGCTGTAACTCAGAGTGTCCTATCTCCTTCAAAGGCAGAGAGAGGCTTTGTTTTTCGGCATGAGAGCCAAGCAAAGACTCCTTCCAGAGTGCTCCTTTCTGCCAAGTCTACTTCTGAAAGAACTGAGTGTGGTCATGTGATTAATGTCAGTTCCCAATTGCCATCTGACTTGCACATGTACCGTGTGACATCTGGGCCACCAGATAGGCTGTAAGTGCTCCAAAAGGTCTTAAGATACTTAGCAAGAAGTTGAGTCTGAGACTGAGTCAGGACCCCTGGTGTGAGGTCCCATTCTGCCCTGCTTACTGTGTGACCTTGAGCATGTGACTCACCTCCCTGAGCAAAAAGCTAATGCAAATAAATGCCTTTTCCCCAGGGTTGATGTGAGGATTATCACATATGCACACGCTTTGCAAATAGCTATATTAAATGTTCCTTTGTAATATTATTCTCACGTTCAGATGAGGAAACTGAGTTACAAATAATTAAATAAGGCTGGGCACGGTGGCTCACGCCTGTAATCCCAGCACTTTGGGAGGCAGAGGCAAGAGGATTGCCTGAGCTCAGAGGTTCGAGACCAGCCTGGGCAACATGGCGAGACCTTGTCTCTACAATAAAAATCCAAAAAATTAGCTGGGTGTGGTGGTGCATGCCTGTAGCTACTTGGAAGGCTGAGGTGGAAGGATTGCCTGAGCCCAGCAGGTGGAGGCTGTGGTGGCTGTGAGCATGCCACTGCACTCCAGCTTGGATGACAGAGTAAGAGTGAAATAACAAGCATAAAGTCACAGTTTGGAGCACTGAAAGACAATGCTCCAAAGTTCTGATCAATTTCTTTTTCTTACCAAGGTCCTTAATAGCCCTTACTGAAGCTTCATTAGAAGCTTTTTTAAGGATAAACACCAGATGATTATGTATCTTTCCTTTATTTACTTATCAAGCACTTACAGATGGGTCAGTATAGTGACCTACTGGTTTAGACATGGACTTTGGCATCAGGCTCAAATCCCAGCTCTATCCTTTACAGTGACTTAAGTAACCTGAACTCACTAAGCCTGGTTTCCTCATCTATAAGATGGGGGTGTTAACATCTAGCCCACAGAGCTGTTTTTGAGGATGAGAGACGGTAATACAAGTAAAACATTAACAAGGCCTCTGAAAGCTCCTGTAGCATCTTTGTCAAATTAGAAAAAGGTGTTCCTTCCTGTAGGCAGACACAGTCTCATGCCAGGGTACAGAGCAGAGCATGGGCTAAGTGTCAGCCTCAGTTTGCCAGTTTGCACCCTTGGTCCAACTCTTTTGTTCAGTCAACAACTTGTACAACCAAAAAAAAAAAAAAAGCCCTGAGCACATACATGCCTGGTGCATGAAAACCACTGTTATTACTATTGTGAGTATATTATCTACTAGTATTAATGGACGTTTGGCCAAGTCACTTAACCTCCCCGAGCTGCTTCCCTTATCTATAAAAATGGGAATGATACTAGTGCCTAGCTCATAGGGTGATTGTAAGGATGAAATGAGCTAATATGTGTTAATACTACCTAGAACAGAATAAATGCTCAATAAATGGTAGCTCTTGTGATTGTACTAGCGAGGAAAAGACAGTCTACATGCTCCAAACCCAACTCCTCCTCCTTGACTCCTATTATTTGATGGAGAGACAAGACCCACTAGAGGTGGCAACTATAGGCTTCTGAAAACATTTTCAGATAGTGTTCATTACAATGTGGGAGACCTAAAGACTAACCAAGTGATTAATAATAATCCCAGTGCAGCCTGGGCAACTTGGTAAGACCTCATCTCTACAATCAAGAAAAATTAGGCCAAGCTCTATGGCTCAGCCTGTAATCCCAGCACTTTGGGAGGCCAAGGCTAGAGGACTGCCTGACCCCGTGGGTTCGAGACCAGCCTGGGCAACTTGGCGAGACCTCATCTCTACAATAAATCAAAAATTAGCCGGGCATGGTAGCACACACCTGTAGTTCTGGCTACTTGGAAGGCTGAGGTGGAAGGATCGCCAGAGCCCAGCAGGTTGAGGCTGCAGTGGTTATGATCATGCCACAGCAATCCAGCCTGGGCAAGTGAGACTCTGACTCAAACCCCCCCCCAAATATAATAATAATGATAATAATCACAGTGGCTCATGCCTGTTATTTCAACAATTTGGGAGGCAGAAGTGAGAGGATTGCCTGAGTCCAGTGGTTTGAGACCAGCCTGGGCAACTTGGCAAGACCTCATCTTTACAATATATAATCCAAAAATTAGCTGGGTGTGGAGGTACACACCTGTGGTTCCAGCTACCTGGAAGGCTGAGGCAGAAGGATTGCCTGAGCCAAGCAGGTCAAGGCTGGGGTAGCCATGAGTGTGCCATTGCACTCTAGCCTGGGAGACAGAGTGATACCCCAACTCAAAAATAATAATAATCATAGTGATGTTCTCGACCATAAAGTGAGAGCCCACCACATTCCTGGCACTGAATTTCCATTCATTCATTACCTGATATCATTCTCACATTTACCAGTATTATGATTTCATTTTACAGGTGAGGAATATGTTCAAGATCACACAGCTAATAAGGGCAGAGCTGGCATTCAGAGTCTGGTCTGTGTGGCTCCAGACCCCACCTTTTTTTTCATGTTCCCACACAGCCTCCTTGGATGATGCAGAGAAACCTCTCAAATTGTTACTTTTTGGTTTTACAGTTCTGCTGATGGAGCAGCCAGCCAGGACCGCAGTGAACAAGGTGAGGAAGAACAAAGAGGAAGCACTAAACTGGAGAAAAAATAAAAACGAGAATGAAGAAAAAGTGCCAAACTCTGAATGAGGTGGTAGGGATTGGAGAAAGAATTCTTTTGCAAATTAACAATCAGTCATTAATAACAGGGGAGGGGGCCCAATGGGGGGAGCCTAGTTGGGGTAGGATACTAAGAATCTGTATTGACTAGCCTCTTATAGAAACTTCAGCGCCTCAGACCTGAGGTTGTCGTATCTTTGACAATGGCCTAGAAGATCTTTGCTTTGAGATCCTTCCCTGCCATCTGAATCTCTCAGCCTTTTCTGAATTGAAAAACATACCAGCTCGACCCAAATCTTACCCCATGCCCCTACCCCAGAGTCACACATGCAGAACAGTTGCTCTGCGGTTTGACTTTTACAGATATGACTGCCACATCATGTAGGAAGATTTTTTCCCTACTCCTTCTGCATCTCTTCCCAAGCTCTCTGCTATTCCCTGTTAATAGCTCGTTGTGGAGACCCTTGAGTACTCCAGACTAGGTCCCTCTAGGCAAGAAACAGAGCCGCTTGGGCTCAGGCTTCCCGAGTGAAGATTACTGCAGTGCCCTCGACTTCCATGGCTCCTTGGAGGTCCTGAACCCTGGAACCCACTCAGGCCTTAGCAGGTGTTCCTCACAGCTCCATCTGTGGCCTAAGCTTCAGAAGACGTCTGCAGAGCACAGGGACCTTCTTGTGCTTCTCCCATGATGATATTGGCTTGCTTTTGCTTATATCAGCTTGGGCTACAGCCTAAGTTCCTGATATACCCAGTTCCTGATATACCTCATCCATGCTGGAATTGGTTACCATCTTCCTCCTCCCACCTATCAATGCCTTCTCCTGAAGATGGAGCCTGTAAATAAACTAGGCACAGAAGTCTGCCACCATCTTTGGCTTTTTTTTTTTTTTTTTTGAGTTGGCGTCTCATTCCGTCGCCTAGGCTGGAGTGCAGTGGCACACTCACAGCCACCGCAGCCTCGACCTGCTTCTGCTTCAGCCTTCCAAGTAGCTGGAACTACAGGCACATATCACCACCCCCAGCACGTCTGTGGATCATATTTGTACCTTAACGGTGGTGTTGATCACATCCCATCTGGTGTGGAAGTCTGCCTCGGTTTCTTTGCTTGCCAGGCTGTGGCTTTCTGGAAGTTAGAGGCCGAGCACTGTGTATAGC
>CAUYQG010108492.1:0-11569 GCA_963574415.1 Tarsius wallacei
ATGAAGAAATGTTCAACCTCACTAATCATTGGGGAGATGCAAATCAAAACCATTCCAAGATACCACCTAACTCCAGTCAGAATGGCAATGCTTTTACATTCTTAAAATAGTTTGTTGAAAAGCACACAACAAAAAACCCAAAGAAGACTATCAGATAGAGATCACAGAGCCTAAAAAATTTACTTTCTGGCCCTTAACCCCAAAACAAGTCTGATATAAAGGCATATTAAAACAAAATAAGATACCATTTTGCATCCTTCAGATGGGTAAACATTAGAAAGTCTTACTGTATCTAATTCAGGGTAGGATGTGGAAGAAGTCTTATTTGTACAGTTTCCTGGAGGGAATTTGCACTGGTATCGGCCCTACAAAGAGCAAGTAGGCAAGATTTAATAATGTGGAAGGTGAGCATACCTACATACATCCTAAAGAAGCTCATATAGTTGTACAAGGAGACATATGGGAATGGAAACATTGTCAGAAATAACAAAGTTCCATTAGAAGACAAATGTATAAATACATTATTGCATATTCACACAATCAAATATAATACAGCTGTAAAAATCCATAAAATAGAACTATGTCATGAATAATTATTACAGTATAATACTGAGAGAAAATGTGGAAGAATATATATATAGTATAATTTTCATAATATTGAAGCAATAGTTATTACTAAACACAATGATAACATAGCTTTTACTAACATATAAGTAATAAGTATAAAATCATATGAAAGAGGCTCATAGTCAGCTCTGAGAAAAAAAGAAAAGGAACTAGTATTGAGGAGGGTATCTAGGAGTTTTCAAATATGTCAATAATGTTTCATTTCTGGGATGTTTCATTTTTCTTAAAAAATATTAGAAGCAAATATGCAAAAACATTAAAACTTGCTGAAGTTTGTTGGTGAGTATAATGGTGCTAATTATATCATTATTTTTTCTATGTGTGCAAGCTTTTATAATAAGAAAGAGAGCAAAAAAGAAAATGCAAGAAAACAATTGGGGAAAAGTTGTAATTAAGACAAAAATTCAATGGAGTCACTGAATACAAAATAAATACATCAGAATTAATAGTGTTTTTTCACATACTGCTGAAAAATCAATTCAAAGGTAACAGAGAAAATATTTTTATTCTTCAGAATAAAAATATAAAGTAACAAGGAATACATAGACCTTGAAATGGACAAGATACACATACTGAAAACTAGAAAACTTTACTGGGATATATAAAAGAAGTTCTAAACAAATGGACAGATGTATCATATACCCCATATGAAGTATGACTATTTAAAATATATTTTAATACCATTCTACTGACATTTTTTGAGGGATAATAACTAAATCAGTCTGAGAATTGATGAAAAAAAATAAATAGATGAGCATAGCCAAGAAAGTTTAAAAAGGGGCATAATGAGGGGGTTTGCTTATTATTAAAACATACTATGTAGTAAAACTGTAGTGTAAATGTAGAAACTGATAAACAATTCAGTGAAAAAGGCTAACGCAGCACTAGATGTATATGTGTATATATCTACATATATCTTTCTATATATACAGTGCATACTTACATATAAAAATTTAGTATGTATTACATAAACATAAATAAATTAAAAAGTGTTATTTATTCAATTTAGTAAGTATCTTTGGGAAAATTAACTTTTTACTTCTCACACCAATTTTTTTTTTTTTTTTAAGAAAGCAGGATTTATTGAGAGGAAAGTAAAGCTCCCACAGTGGGAGAGGACCCGAAGGGGTTGCCCCAAATGTTTTTTTGTTGTTGTTTAATTTAATGTTAATTTTAACATATGAACCTATTTGGAAATCTTTATGTAAAAAAATTGGGTTTTATTATATAATCTGTGGCCAAGAAAATATATATATATATATATTTTTTAGTAAGAAAGCAGGATTAAGAGGACAGAACAGCTCCCACAGTGGGAGGGGACCCAAGGAGGTTGCCTGAAAATACATTCTTAGTTTAAAGCCAAGTTCTTACATTTAAACTTACATTCTAAGTTTTAAAAATGTAGAAAAAATTATTTATATAGAAAAAAGAAATCATAAACAAAGTTAAAAGGCAACTGACAGAGTGAGAAATGATATATGTGGTTGATATTCTTAATGTATAAAGAGCATATGCAAATGAATAATACATATTCTAAGAAGTTATTGAAAAATGGACAAAGAACAAGTAGAAACTTCACATTAAAAAAGTACTAATGACTAGTGAAACTTGCCATGTTTAATCTCACTAGCAAAGAAAGAAATGAAAGACTATGACAACATATGTAAAGGTGACACTCATGTGAGAAAGAGTTCAGCAAAGTGGATGTTCTTACACACTGTTGTGAGGTAGATACAACCTTTCTGGAAAGCAATTTAGCAGTACGTATGAAGAGCTTTAAAAATATTCCTATCTTTTGATCCAAAGATTTAACTCCAAGAAATAGATTCTAATAAGAAGTAAAGTAGTTTTGTAGAAACATATCTAGGCACATAGAAATAATATTAGATAAACCCTAATATTTGACAACAGTAAAAGTATTAAATTGAGACTATTCATTAACTGGACTATTATGTGACTATGAACATGATGTTTGCAACAAATTGCTAAGGCTTCAGGAAATTTCCATTATATAAGTAAATATGACTTGTATATACTATATACTATATATAAATTCCATTTTTAGGTTCTCCAGTATATACTTATAACCATATATATACTCCATATGTATACTATATATATTCTCCAGTATATACTTATAACCATCATACTGATGGTTATAAGTATATGCTGGGGAACCTATAAAATAGAATTTATTTATAAAAATTGTATATTTATTCTTACATGTTTAAATTTCAGGCACTTTCAAAGTACTCTCCTTTTGATGCAATATACCTACTGAGATGTTTTTTTCCCTGCTAAAAACAGCTTTTGAACTAATCAATTTTGATGTCTTTTAGTGCTTCTGCCTTTTTTTGTTTCACCTCTTCCACATTGGCAAGACATTTGCCTTTGAGGACTTTTTTTCATCCAGGGAAATAAAAACAGGTCACTGAGGACAAGACTGGGTGAATAGGGAGAGTGGGCCCAGTGGTCATGCTATTTTTTTGGTTAAAAAAAACTGCTGAACACTCAGCATAGTGTGGGCAGGTGCACTCATAAATCACCTTCATGAAATGGGCAAATGCATTGAAAGAATCTCCAAAGAAAAATCACTAAAGTCCAGTGCAGCCTCTCACAACAATGCTAGCTAGTACACTGATGTCAATGGATTCTTAGAACATTTACCTAGTAGAGGAAGCCTGAACTGCAAAGGGCTTATCCTCCAAAAAATAATTCCCTTTTTTGGCGGGGTGCCCCCTCATATATCCACCTGTACACATAGACATGTGTGCTGAAAAGAACATTTCAAAAGTTAATAGTGGTTAGCTTTGAGTTTATGGATGATTATTTTATTTCTTTCTATTTTTCTCATTTTCTAAATTTTAAAGCAATTATGTTAATTTCATAATCAAATGTCAAATTGACTAATTTTATTAATTTATCAATTCAACAATTAATCAATTATCTGTTAATGTTTGATTGACAAGCACTTACAAAATTCTTACTACATGCCAAGCAAAGAAACACACTTTGTGAAAATAGAGGTCTATTAAGCTGATGTAGTGTCTCCCAATGAAAGTTGCTTAAAATTCTCACACTCAGAAAGAAATGGAATGAAATCAAGTGTACTTAACATTGCACAAGTAAACTATCAGCAGAGTTCAAACACACATATATTTGTCTTCAGGAATGAGAAGATTTATCTTTCTAGGTATAGGAATGAATTGAAAAGTCTAGAAGTCTGTAGAAATAGCTGACCCTTGTAAGAGACCAGATCTAAGACTTCATCAGTTTTAATATTTAGTGAGGTGTCTCAAAATTAACTTTGCATTTTCCATCTCCAGAGACTTGTTTGTCTCTTACATAGTGAAGGTACCTGGTAATGAGCTAGTAGTTAAGAGCTGATTAGAAATGGAATTTTTATAGAACCAATTTTTTGGTTGCTTAAAGTTAATTGCTTTGTACCTAATTTAAGTCCCACAGGGAGCAATTCTGATCTCCCCCAGCAAACTTTATCTTAAATGAAGCTGATCTGTAATCCTATTACATGTGTCTGGGTGTCCATCAGTAAATACCATGGGATGCATCAAGTTTCTAAAGGATACTGTGTGGTTTTAACACCCTCCAAGAACTTTACTTTTGCTGGAGAAGTAAGATATTTTCCTGGAGCCTGGTTAGTCCACTGTATCAAATAAATGTTATGGGACGGTAGTAAGCCTTGTATTACTTTTATTTGCCCAAGCAATTGGACACATTAGCCTAGCAACTTGCAAGAAATAGGATGCAAGAAAGAAAATGAATGAAACAGAGGAATATATGAAACACTGCACTTAGAGTAGAAGGGTATCTGGACTGCAAGCGTCAGAAATATTGCAGACGTTGCCATTAGCCAGCCTATAGCAGGAGTTCTTGAACTGTGGTCCCTGGACTAGCAGCATCAACCTGACCTGTGCAAACGTTTTAGAAATGCAAATTCTTCAGCTCCACCTCAAATCCATTGAATAAGAAACTCTGAGGATGGTGCTGAGCAATCTTACTGTAAAGAGTTCTCCAGGTGATTTGCCTGTACAGTAAAGTCTGAGAAAGAATTCTAGCTAAGCTAGAATAATGGCTTTTGCTGAAATAGAATCTTGAGGTGAGTGTGGTCAGTAACAAAAGCATTCAAAAATGTAACAGATTTTCTCTGAAATGTGGAGGCAGAGATGAACAACAACGGGAGTGGGCGACTAACAGAAATTCAGGCAAAAGTGCTCTAATAGCTATTTTCCTGTTGTAGAGGAGTACAAATCTAAGCCAAGTCACGAACCAGGTGTAAGTAAGATGATAGTCAAAATCATGGGACCAGGCACCGTTTTTCACTTTTGCCTAGTCTTTACTGATATCTCTTGCTTGACATATTAAAGTCACCAGTGGTTTCTGACATTTGGAGAAGCTCATTGAAGAAATAACCTAAAGGAAACAACCCTTTCATTCATCTAATTTCACTTGTAAGACAATGAACGAGAATAAAACTAAAAAAAAAACAAAAAAAAAACACGAATAGAACTGAGCTCATAGGGTATAAATAGGTGAGCTCTGGGTAGCACATAAGGGAAACAAAGAGACCTTTCAGCAAAACTTGATTACTCCCTTTTACACCATTCCAATTCTGGTGGACAATGGGGTTTCATTAGTGTGACTAGAATAGATTGTTAACAAAGCATTTGATGCTTCTATCAATGGATCTTATTATAGAAATAGCTATAGAGAGCTATTTGACAAAGAAAACTATGCCAAGGATACCAAATTATTTTATAGGATCCAGAGTACATGAAGATGATAAAATATAACTGTGAAGTCTTATGACAAGTACTTTTCCAGACAACTTGGTTTTAACCATGGATTCTAATGATCAGAGCAGTCTCTAAAAATGACTTGAATATTAATTGTGTGTTAATTAAATATTTAACAGAATTGAATCATAGTTTGATCTCTGGCCCAGCTTATCAGTGGTTAGAAGTTAATCAAAAGGATCCGTTACCTTAGAAAAGTGATTTTCAAACTTAATATGTATCAAAATCCCTTTGGAGGGCTTGTTAATACAGATTATTAAACTCTATTACTAGAGTTCCTGATTCAGTAGGTCTTGGGTAGACCCAAGAATTTCATTTCTAGCAAACTCCCAGGTGATGCTGATACTGCTGGTTCAGGAACTACACTGTTGATGAAAAATGCTAAATTCTGTAAAATATTTAAGAAGGTTCAACAATAAGGGTACCTGACCTCAAACCAGGTGAAGTGGGGACCAAAGTGAGGCCCAAACTTTACCTGTACAATGACCATTTATATACCTAACCCCAAATTGTACCCAACATCTTTAAAATGAAAATTAAAAAAGAAGGTTTATTCTGAGCCAAATATGTGTGACCTGGGCCTGTGACACCATCTCAACAGGTCCTGAGAACATGTGCCCAAGGTGTTTGAATTGCAGCTTGATTTTGTACATCTTAGGGGAACAGAAGTTAAATAAATAGATAAATAAATAAATATGAGATTTATATTGGTTTAGCCTTGGAAGGCAGAACATCTCCAAGAAAGGGTTTGCAGGTAATAGATTTTTCAAAGATTTTCTGATTGTCCGTTAGTAGCAAGAGTTAGGCTTTTTCTAGGGAATTTTGAAATCAATAAAGGAAATGCCACTTTGAGATAAGGGGTATTGAGGGCAAGTTTCTTGATATATAGATGAAGTCTCATAGGTGGCAGCCCTGAGAGAGAATAGATAGCAAATGTCTAGCTCTTCTGTGGATTCCTGGGAAGGGGATTCTATACAGATGCAAATTTTCCCCAAGAGATGGCTTTGCAGGGTCATAAAATACTTTTGATTTATTTCATCTGTCATGTGATGCTATGCCAGAGTAAGGTTGGAAAGTAAGCTCCTTAGTTAGGAATTTGGCAAGCAAGCAAGAAAAAAAAAAACAATCAGAGTTTAGCCCTCAATACTTTGGGAACCATGAGAGGATGAGAGAAAGTACTGAAGAGTAGAGATGCATTTTGAGGGTTAAAACCATAGAAAGGAAGCATAAAGTACAAAGAAACACTCTATCGCATAAAGCTGAAACTGATATCCAAGAATGAGAGATTTCAGGCAAACATTGGTTGACTATAGGAGATTACTTCCAGAAGGGTAAAAATAAAGTCAAACCTCCTTATATCTAAGTAACTTTCAAGAAGTTCCCATTAAACAAGAACCCTAAAGGAAATTGTCTCTGAATTGTGTTCCCTACCTGCTGTGCTCCTGTGCTGGGAACTCAGCCAGGCTGGTTACTTGTTTCCAGAAATAAGCAGGTGCATGGGAAATATCCCTCTGCTGAAGCTGACTCTTGTGAATAGTCTCTGTTGTACGGCTGCAAGAGACAGGTAATTGGGACATTTGACTTTCCACCACTCATCCACAGAGGCTACTCATGACCCACACTGATAGCCTCTGAACCCAAAGGATCAATGTCACCTTTTTCTCAAAAACTTTGGCACATCTCAGGTCTCTCTGCAGTTTCAGGATGCAGTGTTAGGTGCCACCTGAATGCTGCAGAAAGCTTCCTCACTGAAAAGGACTTGACAGCACAGAAAATCACTAATTTGTCAGGCTTTTGTAGAACTTGATTCTTCTGTGCTTGATTGTAACTACATCACTCTGTCCTGAGTCAGTCACCAGCAGGAGTCCCCTTACTGCCCAGTGCCCAGTGACTGGCAGCTTTGACTTGTGCAGGGCAGAGGATAGAAGGAAAGTGGCCCACAGAGGTGGTCTGTTTACTCCATCCTCCATTCTGGGGACTTTCTTGACCACACTCTGCTAAAAGTAACTCATGAGGAAAAGAGAAGGCCAGCAGGACATAGGAGGTAGGACTATATCTATTGCTCACATGTCATTTGGCCAAGCTAAAGCATCTCCTCCACAGCCAATAGAGGAAGGTGCTTCCACTAACACCTCCATCATTTGCAGGGAAGGGCTGGGGTGGAATTTCCAGGACTCACTTCATTCCCATAGCTTTCCCACTCCAAAGTAGTGAGGGGATAGGAGGGAGAGGACAGGTGATCAGATTCATTGATAAGAGGCGACAATCACTGGCCATTTGTCCACTGAACAAGGTTAAAAAGCTCAAGATTACTCACTGCTAGTGCATGTTTCCCCAACTCCTGATTTCCCTTGGACTAGTCTATGCTTCAGAGCCTTGGGTTCCACGCTTTCAGTCTCTGTAAGTCAGCTCCTTAGTGGGACCACCCTAGAACAGGGAGGCCAGTCTTCTCCAGCTTCTCTGTCTGAGGCTGGGTAGATTAATGAGCCTTGAAGGGAAGACTTGGCTGTCTTTAATTCTGAGTGGGAGCTCAGAAGCCCTGCTACATTCTCTAGTCTATCCATTGCAGAAAGTTGAACAGAACTGATATTGTGATCCTTGTTTAGCAATATGTGTACCTTTTATCAACAAGAATCCTTAAGGAGAAGCAAAGTGTGTGTTAGGATCTGGAAATTGGCCCACCATCCCAGCCACTCCCTTACCACCAATTCCCAAGAAGCTCTGAGACTGACACTTTCCCATATAGGCTCTTCTTTTGCCAGGATTTATCAGGAGGTGTGAAGGTTTGTTGGCAGCAGGACAGTGTAGTCAGGAAAGAGACTAAGACTTGGCACTAGATATGCCATCAGGGTAAGGCAGGCCCGACTAACAGGAGAGGCTGGAGAAGGCACAGGTGGAAAGAGTTCAGCTAAATAGTTGGCACCAGGTGCTCTAAGTGGAATGATAAATTATGCCAAAAGGTTAAGAGGGCCCCCTAGAAATTGGGGCAGGCAATTTTTGGAAGTCAGGGCAGGCTGCCAGCCGCTGGTAGGCTTGTCCCCAGGAATTCAGGCCCCAGCACTTAACTAAGATAAAGACCTTAATTCTAATAAGCAGAGGGATACTATCAAGAGCAGGACAAGAGATGGTGGAATGGGAGGCAAGGTCAGAAAGTCTAGCATCCTTCATTGCCTCCCAGGGAGAAGCTTGGGTATAAGACTTCTGTAATTACAGCATAGATGTTATTAAACCAGAAAGCTACAACCCAGGAGAGAGGGAGGAAGCCCATTGGGGATACTAGGGCTAATAAAAAGTGAGGGTGACTCAAGTTACAGGAGACTAGTGGTCAGCTGGTTCAACCTAATCTAGAGAATGACTCAATATTGAGATGTCATTGCAGGGGTTGAGGAGGAAGTACTGAACCTGTCTCAGTATTTCCTTTCTCAAGCCACATTTTCTGGGGACAGAGGCCTGAAGTTGGAGTGGGGAGAAGGGAGAAGTCAGTGAATCTGGCTACAGATATCATAAATCTGCAGAGGAAGGCTTGAGACAGGCTGAAACCTCTGTGATATGTACTCACAAGGAGGCCTGGAAGTCGAGACAATTATCTTCATTTAGACTGCTGCCCAGTCCAAGCAGACATGCGCATACCTGCAGACAGTGGGCACACTTGGCTGCACCGGCACCCATGGCAGCAGTTGGCCTCCCTGTGGTGAGACAGCCTCCAGCTCCCTCCAAGATGCTTTTCGGTTTTCTGGTCTCATTCTTAGAAGAGTTTTGTAGGATGATTTAAACTGGAATCAACTTGCTTTCCTGGGAAACTGTTGTTCCTTTTGTCTGCTCTGCCTCTGGACGATATCTGTAGCCCTTACTGCTATTTTCTGCTATTCTAATAATGACTTATTGTCAAGCAGACATGACACAAACACACTTCTCACCATCTTGCAAGATTTGGGGGGGGTCTTACCTTCTTAGTTCTTTTTAAAAACAAAAATTTTTTTGGCTTGTCCTTTGTTTGCCCTCAGTTAGGTAGATAAGCAGACAAGCTGTTGATGGAAAAAATCAGCTAAATATCAGTACGTTTTGAGTTGCTCTAGCGAATTGCTTTTTCCATAATCTTCTGCTCTTTCCCCACACCTGTTGTTAAAAGTACTTCATGCAGCGAAACTGCCCTTAATGTGTGTCATAAATGAACTTTCTAAATTTGGTGTGTTGCCATCAATGATCTCTCACCCGACCATTAGTGGTAGCGTCAACTATTACCTCTTTTTTATTATTTTGTTTCCCAGTTTATCAGTTAGGAATCAAGCACGCCCACCCCTGACCCTCCACTTGGAACACTTTTTCATTTAAGATACTTTTGATTCATCATCTTGAATCTTCTATCTACCTCTAGTGATCCCATTTTCCCGCCCCGCCCGTCTTCTTTATTACTCCCTAGAAAAGAAGCCAAAGGCAAAAGACTCTGCCACTGAAGAAAAGAAAGAAACCTGACAATCTGGGAATTAAGGAAAGTCAGAGAAACATACTCTCAACCCACAAGATGAAGTTTCCAGGAGTAACATTTCCAAGAACCTGGGGCCCCAAATCCAGGCACTTTTTCAGGGTAGAGTCTTAATAATGAAACCTTGGATTGGGAACATATATGTTTCTTTGTCTACCTCAACCTTTCTTCAAGACCATTTCTGCAGCCACAAACAGCTGTCTTGTGGGTACAGACAAAAGGGCACTACTTCCCAGGCTTGTGGCCAAAGCATACTTTCTCTCCATGCTCTTTCTTTAGTCACCAAGTCTGCTCCTTCTGCCATCAGGTAGCTAAGTGGTGCCACTCCAGACAGAGCCACTGTCTTCATGCATGAACCTCTGCCCCCTTCCTTTGACACATACTTGTTACTTAGCAATTGTGTATCAATTTGATTTCCATGTTTTTAAATTTTTTTAGAACATATTTTTTATTTTAAAATTGTGGGGTACAGTTAAGGGTTAGGTATACAAATATGCTTCGTTCAGGCACCCTTATTGATAAGGGGTGTCCCCCCGTCCCGAGACAGATATTGACTACCATTAATCCCACCGCCCTTGCCCTCCCTGCTCCCCCCATAGATTCCCACCACTGTCGATCCTTTTCTTATAGTATTACGATAGATGTTCAAGTTCCACTTAAGAGTGAGAACATGTGATACTCAGATCTTTGTTGCTGTGAAAGATCACTCAGTATTATAGACTCTAGTTCCATTCAGGTTGCTGCGAAATTCATGATTTTGTTCTTTTTTATAGCTGCCTAGTATTCCATCGTGTATATGTACCAGTACTCTTTTGATGGAGAGCATGGTTGGTTCCAGGTTCTTGCTATTGTGAACAATGCTGCAATAAACATACATGTGCAGGTATCTTTTTGATAGAGTGTTTTGAGTTCTTCAGGGTATATTCTCAGTAGGGGGATTGTGGGGTCATATGGGAGGTCGATATTTAGAGCTTTTAGGAATCACCACACTGCTTTCCACAGAGGTTTCACTAGTTTACACTCCCACCAACAGTGTAGAAGTGTTCCCTTTTCACCACATCCTCTCCAGAATCTGTTATTTTTTGAGTTATTGATAATTGCCATTTTGACTGGAATTAGGTGGTATCTAGTTTTAATTTGCATCTCCTTGATGGTTAGTGAGGTTGAACATTTCTTCATGTGTCTGTTGCCCACTCGTATGTCTTCTTTTGTGAAGTGTCTGTTCATATTTTTTGCCCACTTTGTAATGGGGTTGTTTGTTTTTTTCTTTTCAGCACGTTTGAGTTCCTTGTAGATCCTAGATGTTAGGCCTTTGTCAGACAATGACCAAGAATAGCCAGAACAATCCTTAGCAAAAAAAAACAAAGCAGGTGGTATCACATTACCAGACTTCAAACTTTACTATAAAACTACAATAATCAAAACAGCTTGGTATTGGTACAGGGACAGGCATATAGACCAATGGAATCGAATTGAGATTCCAGAAGCAAAACCTCAATTTCTCAACCAACTCATCTTTGACAAAGCCTCCACCACCTACCACTGGGGAGAAGAGAACCTATTCAGTAAATGGTGCTGGGAAAACTGGCTGACCACATGCAGAAGACTCAAACAAGACCCCTATCTATCCCCATACACAAAAATT
>CAUYQG010108496.1:0-14297 GCA_963574415.1 Tarsius wallacei
TGGAGGAGGGAGGGCTGGAAGGGAGGACCAGACTGGAGGCCTGAATGGGAGGGCTGGAACGAGGGCTGGAAGGAGGGCTGGCAGGGAAGCTTGGACCAGAGGGCTGGCGGGAGGGAGGGTTGGAGAGAGGGAGGCCCGAACAGGAGGACTGGAGGGAAGGAGGACTGGAGGAGGGGCTGGTGAGGAGAGCTGGAAGGAGGGTTGGATGGGAGGGCTGAAGGGAAGGAAGGCTGAAGGAAGGGAGGGTGGGAGGAGGGAAGACTGGAGCGGAGGGCTGGATGGGAGTGCCGGAGGGAGGCCTGCAGGGAGCACTATCCCACTCCCTGCTCCTGCAGGCTCTGGACGGAGGAGCTGCTGCAGGACGTGTGCGCGGGCCTGGCCGAGGAGCTGCACCTGCCCCCCGACGCCCCTGGCGGCATGGTGGACTTCCGGCGCACCCTCACCCTCAGCTTCTTCTTCAAGTTCTACCTGACGGTGCTGCAGAAGCTGGGCGAGGAGAACCCGGAGGCCGTGAGTGCGGTCTGGCCGGCGTGGTCTCTACTGCTTGTCCGGGGGGACGTGGGACGCCAGTCTGGGTGGTGATCGGGCTCCTTCGTCATCTTGCCCTCACAGAAGTGTGGCCCGCTGGACCCTACCTTCGCCAGCGCGACGCAGCTCTTCCAGAAGGACCCTCCGGCCAACGTCCAGCTCTTCCAAGTGAGTACAGCATACGGTTGAGATGGGGGCCTGTGTGGGCCACATTGGGTGGCCAGGCTGACCGTTGGTGGGTGGCCACCCTGAGCTGTGTGTAGGTGCACAGAGCTCCTTTTGCTGTGTAGACACCCAGTGAAGGAAACGGGAGTCACACTGATGTCAATGTCACTACTTCCCCCTTGCTTGTCTGCATCTGTTCTTTAAGGAAAACACTTTGTTTTATTTTATTAATTTTCTGGCTCTTCTGATGTGCAAAGTCAGGAGTTGAGCACACTTAGTTTAAAAAAAAACTTTCTATCAGCAGCAACTTTTTAAGAAGTGCTAAGTAAGGGGTCAGCAAACTCTTCCTGCAAACGTTTTAGATTTTGTGGGCCAGACAGTCTCTATTACAACTTCTCAGCCTGTCATCGTAGCACGTAAGTAGCCACAGGCAATACATAAATGAATTAAGGTTCTGTGTTCCAATAAAATTTTATGTATAAAAATCAGGTAGTGGGCCTGATTTGGCCTGCAGGCCACAATTTGCTGACTCTGTGCTAGAGTTTGGTGATCCAAAGCATGAACTCTGGGGCCTGATGCCTGGCTTTGAACCCAGACTCTGCCATTTTATAGCTGCGTAACCTTGAACAAGTCACTTACCCTCTCTGTGCCTCCCGGACAAGTTAATTTTATGCCCACCTGCAGACGTGGATGGTTTTGAGGATTGAATGTGTCCATAAAAATAAATTGCTCAGACAGTTCCTGATATATGGTAAACATTCAACAAATATTAGCCATTATTATTTCCACTTTGAATAACAAATACAAACAGAATGTTATTATAAAATTAATACATTTTTAAACATTCTGAAAAAGTTATAGAAAAATATAAAGAAGACAATGAAAATCACCCCAAATTGCACCTCCCAGAGAAAAATCATCATTATCTTTTTGTTTACTTCTTTCCATTTTTTTTCTGTGCCTATATGAATGTGTGTATATACCATATTTATAATACAGATTATCTTTTCCTACAGAATTTGGATCTTTGTACACACAAAAACACACACATACACACAATGTTTTATGCCCTGTTTTTATACTAAACATGAACGTTCTTTCCTTCCAATTGAAATTCTCCAACAGAATGTATTAATAGTTACATGCTCTTCCAAATGACATGTAGCACCAGTCTGGTGATGGGCATTTAGGGTCCCCTTTTTGTTGTTCCTTTATTTATTTATTTTTTATGTTTTGAGTCAGAGTCTCACTCTGTCACCCAGGCTGGAGGGCAATGGCACCATCACGGCCACCGTAGCTTTGACCTGCTGGACTCAGGTGATCCTCCTGCCTCAGCCTTCCAAGTAGCTGGAACCATAAGCGAGTACCACCACACCTGGCTAACTTTTTGATTTATTGTAGAGATGAAGTCTCATCATGTTGCCCAGGCTGCTCTCGTACTCCCAGGTTCAAGCAATCCTCCCGCCTTGGCCTCCCAAAGTGCTGGGATTACAGGCGTGAGCTACCGCACCTGGCTTGTATTTTTTTATATAATGAGACCAGACCCTGCTCGGTTACTTACGCCATTCCCAGTTCCTTTGCCCCAGGCCCTTCTGTGTCCTCCCGTCTAATCTCAGGAGTGCTCTGCCACCTGTCCTGAAGCTCTTCTGTTTCCCCTGGGCCTGTCAAGGAGCAGTGCCCTCGGCAGCTCAGCTTAACTGATGACCCTGTTGCTCCAGGAGGTGCCCAAGGGTCAACCCGAGGAGGACACAGTGGGCCGGCCCCTGCCTCACCTGGCCGCCAACATGCAGGCCTCTGGAGAGGCCGTATACTGTGATGACATCCCTCGCTATGAGAATGAACTCTCTCTGCGGCTGGTCACCAGCACCCGGGCACATGCCAAGATCAAGTGAGTATTGCCGCCAGGAGGAGCTGGGGGTGCTCCAGAAGGAGGCTGCTGGGAGCACCCATGGGGCTCCTTGCCCCTGTCAGGCAGTGGAGATACAGAGCTAAGGAGGCTCCTGCAGGCCTTCCCGGTCTAGAGAGGAAGGTGGGAAGTCATCTCAAAACTGCAGTCTGGAGAGGGGAAGGAGGGATGGGGCTGGACAGTACCTGGAGAGGGTCTTCTCCTGGGAGGGTGGCAGGCTGACCCTGGAGAGGTTGGAGGGAACACATCAGGAAAGCTAAACAGAGAACTGACACGTGATCCGAAAAGCACCGAGGAGTTGCTGGAGGGCTTTGGCAGGACCAGGGAGGACTTGCATTTGGGATATCGGGCTCAGCTGGAAGGCAGAATTTCAGGAGAACTTGAGTTAGCACCGGAAGGAAGAGCATGACCTTGGAGTCTGGCAGACCTGGCCTTGAATCTCTGCTCTGGCGCTTAGCAACTGTGACCTTGGCCCATCTGCCCAAACCCTCAGTTTCCCCACCTGGGGCCAGGTGTTTTTATGGGAATTTGCAATATTGTCTACATGGCACCTGGCAGAGAATAATTCTTACACATGCTTGAACAAGCACGTACATGCTTGTTGAATTTTGAGAGCTCAAATAGCAAAAAAAAATACCACCTCTATAATAATAATAAAAATAAAAATAAAAATAATAATAATAATAATAATACCACCTAGCACTCATGGTGCCTCATATTTGCCAACACTTGGTTGAAATCATTATATACATATTTGCTTATGTATTCCTTGCACCAACCTTAAAGGCAGGTCCTGTTATTATTATCTCCCTGTCCCAAATAAGGAAACTGAGGCACAAACAGGGTAAGTTACTCTCCCCAGAGCTAGTGTTTGTGTGCAGGCAGTGTGAGCAGCTGGGCTGTGCAGCCACTGGACGTTCAAGCCAGAGTGTGACTTCATCATTTCCTGGTGGACGTGACACACGTGGCCTGCTGAGTGGAGCAACCAGGACAAATGGTCCCTTGGGTCCCTCCCACTGCATGGACCAAGGATCAGGTCTCCTTGCTCTCAGTCTTATCTCTCTGTTACTCCCAGCCCAGAGAATGGCAAACCAGCCACAGATGAAATCTAACACAGATGAAATCTAACAAATACACTGTTCCAGGTCACTGAAAAAAAATGTGTATGTCCCTGTGGTTGCTGGTGACGGGCACATTGCTCAGCCTTTGTTCTTGTTTTGAGCCCGTGTGACAGCACCGTGACCCATATTGTCTACACTCAAACCGCCTCCATCCAAGCAGTGTGTGATCAGATGGGGAATGGTAGGGGCGGCCATTGTCATGACTGCAGCAATCAGGACTTGCTTGGAAGGGGGCATGGCAGGCAGGGTTTTGCTGATGTGGGCACCCTCCCAAATGAACCTCAGTTCTGACTCGGTCACTCCACTTTCTGGCTGAGTGACTTTGGACAAGCGACCCAACTTCCCTGAGCTTGAGACGTCCCCAGATGTAAAAGGGGGTTACGGATAAGTACATTCAGGGCTTTGTGTGAGGATGAACTGTTTGGGAGCTTCAGGGCATTTCCTAACTCTTTCCCTGCCAGGGCATGGGCCAGAGTAATGGAGATATAGCTGAGACTCCCTGAGAAGTGCCCTGGCATTCTTCCTGGGAGGCTCGTGTTGTCTCCTTGTGTCTGGGATGCCCTGTGCCTGGGAAGGCACCACCGATGTGGGAAGAGAAATCTGGCTTGGGAGGCTTTCATGGCCATGGGATCAGGGCATGGCAAGAGCTCGTGTGTGCTGTTCTGGACGGGTGTTGGCTGGTGCTGTGGGTTTTCACCAGAGCTCTTCAGAATCAGTGCTGCCCACCATAACTCGGTTCCCATGCACCCGGGGGGCAGGCAGGCAGAGGATGAGGCCACGGGGCATGGCCTGTCTCGTGCATCCCACCCCCGGCGGCATTTGGCATGGTGGCCTTCCATCAACGTTTGCAGCGTAGAGTGGAATTGAATTAGGATCCAACAAAAAGGAGGCTGAGAAGGGAGGAACCAGGGTGAAGGCAGAAAACCCATTACAATGAGGACTGGATGCTTTGGCCAGGTGCCCAGTCCCCCGCTTCTGTCTGCCGGCCCAGCCCCTCACATGGCTCCCTCTTGCAGGTCCATCGACACCTCAGGAGCTAAGGAGGTGCCGGGGTTTGCTTGTTTCCTCTCAGCCGGGGACATTCCTGGGAGCAACGTCACAGGGCTTTGTAACGATGAAACTGTCTTTGCCAAGGATGAGGTGGGTCTTGAATTTTTTGAAATATGAAGTAAATGGAGCCCATAGCTCCACATTAATCTTGAAAGATTATAAATGTGCATGCTTCAAGGCCATCATCCAACAGGTCTGTATTCATGACTCATCACAAGGGGATAGAGTATATGACTTGTTTATTTAATTGATGGCTGCTGTTTGTGCACAGTAGGATGGCTCCAGGACAAAGTAGCAGTAAAACAAGGCTGGTGATTGCATTTGAGTTAACACTTGGGTTCTTAAGGTACAAGAGTAAGCTCCTTTATGAAAAAAAAAAAAGGTATATACTAACTAAATAAACTAACAAGAAATCACAATGCCAACACTATGTGCATTAATAACTCACTTATATAAACTTAAATGGATATTTATCTACCAATTTCAACTGTGTGGAATTCTGTAATGGCCACAAAATGTTTTCAAACGTTCAAGACAGCTGCTACAAAACTCCTTATATGGTGCTCACAGAATAGTTCATAGACAGTCATTTTATAATCTTAATAGGGATCAAATGTTGTCCATTAGACATGAGTGGGTGTTTCCGAAGGGCCAATTCACCTGATTGTCGACATAAAAGTAAAAGAGAAGACAGAGAACTGTAACTGTGAGACACGAAGACTCCCCAGGAAGAGCATTTGCGAGGGGAGCAGACGGCCTCCCAGACTTCCAGAGCCTCTGGGAGCACTGTGGGCATTACAGTTAGTGAGGTCAGCCAGGCCTGACCTCACTAACCAGCTAAGCCACAACTTCATGGGGCCTCTACACGTGCCTGCAGAGTATTGCTTCCTATTGTCGAGAACCTTGTATTCCAAAGTGATGCGTTGGACAATTTTTTGTGGCTGATTTTTGGGGGGATGGCAAATGAAAATTATCCCTATAGGTGATCCAGTAAGCTTTGACGGAGCTGAGTCATGAAAAGAAAACATCAATCATTATTAGATCCAATGAGAAAATAAGTCTTGTTTTGGGTCATCAAGTCTAAGAACCAGCTACTGCTCTTGGGCATACCGACAAAGCACAAGGCATGATTGCAGACTTTGAGAGGCTTTTGGCCTACATCTGGGAACATCAGAGCCTGGGGTTTCATCACCGTCTAGTCACTAGCCAATCGCGACCCTGCCTTCCGGGTCTCCATCTCTTCATCTGTAGACCACGAGGATTGGAGTAGATATTTGCCCAGCACACTGCCTGGTGCCACGGCTCCCCTTCTGCTCATGGCAGACATCAATCATCCATCGCCATATCCCACCCAGTGCAGCTTCTCCATAGGAGGCCAGTGCTAAGTAATCAAGTTGGCCTTGAGATGAAATCTGTTTGCCATGCTGATCCTAGTGGTCTTTAAGACCTGCGCCAGCTCTGAGCACTTGGAAGAGGCACAGAGCCTCAATGAGTAGGACAGGAAGCCCTGGGATATTCCTAGAATGTGCTGTGATGGTGAGGGCAGGGACTTCTTTTGCCATTTAAGAATCCCAAAACCATCTGTTTCACGAGGAGCTTAGTTACACCCTTGAACCACCTGTCTCTGCTCCAGGTGACTTGTGTTGGGCACATCATTGGTGCTGTGGTTGCAGACACCCCAGAACACGCACACAGAGCTGCTCTGGGGGTGAAAGTCACCTACGAAGACCTTCCCGCCATCATCACGATCGAGGTAACTAAGGATGGGTTGCCTGTGTAGCAGAGTGAGCACCCCGTCCCTGAAGGCACATTTATTAGGATGTATAGAGGAGATTTGGGCAGCAGATAGGGATGGGCTTTTAAATCCCTTCCAAGGTCCACCTGGCTAGCTCAGTGGGTAGAATGCAAGACTCTTAAAATCCCTTCTGACCCTGGGATTTCTGGTCCAACGAAACCTTCCTCTTTAAGATCTTAGACTCAGTCTACTAATAGTCAAGCCAGGTTCCTTCTTCCCCAAGTTTCAGCTCCAATCAGTTGTGGGATTCTCTACTTTTCTTCAGGATCCAGGGTTGTCCATCTACAGCTGGGGAAATAGAGGAATTTGACTCCCTGGGCTGCAACAGAGCTTCCTTTAGGTCTGTACAGGACGCTTAGAGAGAGTAGTATATGGGAAGAGAGAGGCACCGATTCAGAGAGCGTCTTCCCCCAGTCAGAAACCGCCATCTTCCCTCTAAGAGCCTGGTTGCTGAAGCTTCTTTTTGGTCCTCAGGATGCTATAAAGAACAACTCCTTTTATGGATCTGAACTGAAGATTGAGAAAGGAGACCTCAAGAAGGGGTTTTCCGAAGCAGACAATGTGGTTTCAGGTATGGCTGCACCATGTGGCTGCAGGGATGTGTGAACTAAAGCCAAGAGCTGTAGGTTGCACCTGGAAACCGGGAGGCCCTTTCCAGACATTCAAAACATTTTCTAACAGAAGGTTCCCTCTGATGTTTTTAACAAAAGAGTAGACAGTTGATTGGGAAACTGTTCAGTCATCTTAATCTCCATCCTCCTGTCCTAGGCTGGATCTAGATGAATCTAGAAGACTCTAGTGTCTTCTGATTTGAAAGACTGTCTTGGGAGGATAATGGCCACTGACGCCTGGCCTGCTTGGATCCCTGCCCTCCCTCCTGCCTCTCCCCTCTGCTCTCCCCTCCCCCTCAACCCGCCCTGAGAAGTCAGGTCTATAGCTCACCCAGGATAAGCTGCCAATGGGCCCCTTTGGGAACTGGGCCCCTTTGGAAAATGGTTTCTTCATTGGCTGTTGGGCTTTGTTAAGTCCCTGCGAAGCCAACTCTCCCATAGGCCTGGCAGCTTCAGCTCTGGAAAATGCTCTTGCTTTCATCTTTGCAATCACATCTATTAATTCCTTCTCTACTTTCACCAACATTTTACAATGACAGTTTTAGAAATCCTCGATTTCCACTAGCTGCAGTGAGAAGAGAACTTTGCGTCACTCTGGGTCTTTGTTGTGGGGGCGGGCACTTGGTTCCCAGATGGCCAAGACTGTGGGACCCTTTTCCACCCTGGTGGGGAACCCTGAGGTTTCCTGGGGCCGGTTGGTTCCTGCCCAGGCTGAGTGCACTCTTACTACGCAAACTGGCCCCTCTGCAGCATCGAACTCACTTGAGGGTCTTGCTGCTTTCTCAGGGGAGTTGTACATTGGTGGCCAGGAGCACTTCTACCTGGAGACTAACTGCACCATTGCTGTCCCGAAAGGGGAGGCAGGGGAGATGGAGCTCTTTGTGTCTACGCAGAACACCACGAAGACCCAGGTAGACATCCTGTGGGTCAGCTCAAGGGGCTGGAGAGGGCAGGGGGAGCACCTAGCAGACCAGGAGGGCAGGGTGGGATGTGGGGAGAGGGATACCTGGGCTGGTCTAGACAGGGACTTGAGAGTCATGGTCCTGGTGCCAGACGGTCACCCACAGCGGGTGTCACTCACTCTCCTCATCTATAAAATGGGTCCTGGATGAATTGTTGTACTAATAAGATAAGCCTTAATACTTAGCTCAGAGACTGGTGAGTGTTGGCTGCTATCATTCCAATGATATCCGGGAAGAGATGTCCTGCCTCAGTCTCCTCATCTGTAAAAGGGTTGGGCCAACAGTCTCAGGCCACTCAATTATCTGCAGTAGCTCAAATATTCCCCATTTCCCCATGGCTGTGATGCGACAGGGGTGGTCAGTATTTTTGGCAGCTGGTTCTACCCTCATGACCAGCAGTTCCGGCCACATGGGATGAGATCTCGAAAGGGTGCGATGACCAGCTAGCTGCTCACCCTGGTTAAAACACAGGAGGGATTCAGCCTACAGCAACTGATGAGCACTGGACTCCAGCACTGCCACCCACAAGGCTGTGTGGGGATTTTGTATCAAGGAACTTCCTAGCTTGCAACAGTAATTAGGCCCGTGCTTATTGGGCAGGCTCTGGGGCAGACCTGAAGTAAGTCCAGAGGGCACGCTCAGTGCCAGTGTTTTACCTTTTGTCCACAGAGCTTTGTTGCAAATATGTTGGGGGTCCCAGCCAACCGGATTTTGGTCCGAGTGAAGAGAATGGGAGGAGGCTTTGGAGGGAAGGAATCCCGGAGCACCGTGGTGTCCACGGCAGTGGCCCTGGCTGCATATAAGTGAGTTTCAAGACCCGCTGCTCTCAGCTGCTTCCCCAGAAGAATAAGAAGGCAGCCTCCACCGGGAAGGTTTTCTGGGTTTCTCTCTGTTGGAATTCATTTCCCCCTGCTTTGAGTCCTCACAGCCATCTGGTTTTAGAACTCTTGGGCACAGGGCCAGGGTGACATCACCTGTTTCTTTGTGTTGTGGCACCTGTGCCCACATCTGATCTCCCCTACCCCGCCGTGAGCTCTCCAAGGGTGTCACGTGTCTCACATCCTTACATTCCCACCGGATCTGTGGGTGTGCAGGCAGAAGAGGCAGCTTTCTGTGGGTGTCATCCCTGGGGCTCCCTGGGTGGGCTGTTGTGGGAGTCTTGCAGGGTTCTAACCCTATTGATGCCCCCAGGACCGGCCGCCCTGTGCGCTGCATGCTGGATCGTGACGAGGACATGTTGATAACGGGCGGCAGACATCCCTTCCTGGCCCGATACAAGGTTCTAGTTGCTGGGGCTGTGCAGGGCATTTGGGAGGAGACCTGGGCAGAAGGTCCGGGCGTGCTGGCCTGCACTCCTGCTTTTCTCCTGATGATCTGTAGAAGCTCTAAGAAGTAGCGAGGAGGGAAATTGAAAGAGGCCACCAGCCACTTAGAAGGGTGAAACCAGGGTGCTGGCAGGCCATGCCAAGGGTGGCACTCACAGCTTCTGGGAATTTGCTGTGGTCCAAAGCTGGTCCTTGGCCATTGAGAAACGTGACTTGTCAGCAGACCCGGAGTAAGCCCCTTGCACTGGGGAGCCCAAGTGTGAACATGTCCACAGGCCTGATGTCAAACTCAGAATGATGGCTTAGTAATCCTCAGTGAGAAATAACACTTCCCAGGGGTCTGAGTGGGTACAGGTTTTTAGGGTGAGGCCATGGTTGGGCACTGCCCATGCCTTTCTCTGGGACAGTCGCTTTTTTGGGATGCTGTGGGTGACCAATGCACCCCTTCCCCGCACACATCGATTCAGCCTTCCTGGGCCCAGTCCAGCCCTGGAAGCCTGGGAGCTGTCTCTCTCATCAAATTGGCCTTGAACATCTATCTTCCCTTTGACCTATTCTAATTTTACCTCATGATCTAACTCCCAAAAAGGGATTGTATTAATCCCAAATCCTTGTGGGCCTGAAGAGACCCCAGCTTCCCCACTTGCAAAATGGCCAGTAAAGGGTATTTGGGGTGGGGGCAGAAGTCAAAGATGGCCAAGTACATTCATGCCCGTGCTGAGTGTGACTGTTGCATCTGCTGACCTGTGTGGAGCTGCACCAGCACCTTTTCTGGTTCCTCTTCCCGGGCCTCCCTCTCTGCCCTGTTATGACCAACTCTCTCTTTCTGGCCTCCTGGCTCAATCTCTTAGTACCGGAAGTAGGGAGCAGGAAGAAGGAGGGGGCGTGGGGATGAGTGTGTCGGGGCCAAGGAGACAGGGCACACCACCAGGGAAATGTCTTCCTTCACCTGCACATGACCCTGTCACCTGCACATGACCCTGTCACCTTTTTTCCATGGTGTGATGGCTTGATCTTTCTGTTTCCTCCAGGCAACCTGAGTGGGAGGGGGCCAATGACCAGCAGAGGAGGGACCTACTGAGAGTTACTTCCTTTTTTTCAGGTGGGCTTCATGAAGACGGGGAAGGTGGTAGCCCTGGAGGTGGAACACTTCAGCAATGCAGGCAACACCCAGGACCTCTCTCAGGGTGTAAGTAGGACCCGCACCCGCCTACCCCTGGGGAGACTAGGAGGTCTGGGGTGTGCCCCAGAGCCGGTGCCTGTTTCTGCCTGATCCTGCCACTCTAGCCTCCTAAGGGGTCCCCTCTTTCAGGTTTCCATCCTTGACTACTCTGTAAAGCACAGAGATGATCGCATAACTTCTCTGATTGGAAACCCATCCTTCTTGTTTGAGATGTTTTGCCAAGCTAGCAGAGTTAGTTACAAAGCTTTATGTGTAGTGGGTGTGGTGGCATTGCGTGTGTGTGTGTGCGTTGGTATGTAATAGCAATGTACATACACATGCCAATGATATGCATGGAAAAAGTCTGAAAGAACATATGCCAAGCTGTTGGCAGTGGCCAACAGTTGTTAACAATGGCTGGTGTGGTACTGGAAAGGCACACAGTATCCTTGTCTTCGTTACACATTTCTGTGATGTTTTAATTCTAAATGACAAGTTGAATTGCTTTAAAAAAAACCAGTTTTATTGAACTGCAATTTGCATGCCATAAAGTGATTTACTGGAAGTGTCTAATTTAATGGTCATTAGTGAATTTCAAGAGTTGTGCAAGCAAGATCTCAATCTAGCTTTTGATCTGCTGTGCCCATTTGCGGTCAGTCCTGCTTCTGTTTCCAGGCCTGGGAACCATTGGTCTACATTCTGTCTTTAGAGATTTCCCTTTTGTAGTCCAGTTGTGTGAGTAGAACCATGCACTGTGCTGTCTTTTGTGTGTGGTTCTTTCTCTTGGGATTACGTTTTAGCGATGCATCTATGTGATGGTATGTATGAGCACCTTTGTCCTTTTCATCGATGAATACTATTCCATTGTATGGATATTCCATATTTCATTTCCCATTTTTGCCTAATGGACACTTGGGTTGTTTCTAGTCTTTAGCTTTTATGCGTAATGCTGGTCTGAACATTCTTGTACTGATCTTGTGTAGAAATAGATTTTTACTTCTCTTGAGTAAATTCCCAGGAGTAGAATTTCTGAATCTGGGGTGAGCTCAACATTTTAAGAAATGATTTAATTATTTTCTAAAGTGACTGCACCATTTTCCATTCCAAGCAACAATGTGTGGGGTTCCATTTTCTCCACAAGATATTTATTCACACGGTGCTTTCTTTTGATTTCTGACATTCTAGTGGGTGTAAAGTGATACCTCATTGTGGGTTTTTTTTTTTTTGAAAGCAGGATTTATTGAGAGGACAGAAAAGCTCCCACAGTGGGAGGGGACCCAAGGGGGTTGCCCCTCATTGTGTTTTTAAATTGTGTTTCTCTAAGGACTCATAATGCCGATTATCTTTGTGGGTGCTAACTGGCTGTTCATCTGGTTTCTTTGGTGAAATATTTATTCAAATATTTTGCTCATTTTAAAATTGAGTTATTTGTCTTCTTTGCATTACATTGTGTTAGTTCAAAATTCCTTTAGCTGTTCCAGTTTCATTGCTTTTCTATATAATTTTAGAACAATCTATTTTATATTTACAGAAAATTTTACTGGGATTTTGATAGAAATTATGCTAAGCCTGAATGTCAATTTGGGGAAAATTGACAGTTTTGCTGTATTGTCTCCCTTGAGTATCTCCCTTGCATATCTTAAGAGCTTTGCTTTCTTTCATCAGTGTTGTATAGTTTTGGGTACACAAGTCTTGTAAATATTTTGTTAGACTTATACCTAAGTTTTATTTTGAGTGATTACAAATGGTATTGTATCTTAAATTTTAGTGTCCACATATTCGTTGCAAGTATATAGAAATACACTTGATTTTTATATGTTTATCTTGCATCCTGTGACCTAGAATTTATTAGTTCTAGAGGTTTTTCAGTAGATTCTTGGGATTTTCTATGCAGACAGTTATGTCATTTGCAAATAGACACAGCTTTTTTTCTTCCTTTCTAACCTGCATGTGTTTATTTCCTTTTCTTGTTGTATTTCATGGCTAGCTAGAACTTCTCGTGCTATAAGTGAAAGCACATATCCTTGTCTTATTTGTTATTCTTAGGGGGAAATCATTTAGTCTCTCATCATTAAATATGTTATTAGTAGTAAGTTTTTTTATTTTGTAGACGCTCATTATTAGATTGAGGATGTTTTCCTCCATTACTGTTTTCTGAGAATCTTTATAATGAGTGGGTGTTGAATTTGGTCAAATGTCTTTTCTGCATTGATTAATAGGATCGTGTAATTTTTCTTCTTTAGCTTGTTAATATGGTGAATTGCATTAATTGATATTTTGAACATTGAGTCAACTGCTACCCCTGGAATAAATCCAACCCAGTCATGGCATAATTAATGTATTAATGCATTCTATTTACTCATATTTTATTAAGGATTTTTGCACCTATTTCATGAAGACTATTGCTCTGTAGTTTTCTTTTATTGTATTGTCTTAGTCTGATTCTGAGGGTGTCAGCCTAGCACCAGCTTCACGAAGTAAGTTAGAATTCCTCTTCTAATTTTACAAGTGATTGTGTAGCATTGATGCCAGTTCTTCTTTAAGTGTTTGGTAGAATTTTCAGTGAACTTATTTGGACCTGAAGACATCTTTTCTGGGAGCTTTAAAACTACCTATTAAATTTCCTTAATAGTTATAGGACTACTTAAATTATCTATTTCATATTGAAGTGGTAGTTTTGAATCTTGAGACAAAAATTTAAAAAAAATGTTAAAAATAATTTATTTCTAATTATGTATTTATACATATAATATATAGTGTATATAATATATTATATAATATAATATCTAATTATTTATATACTACTTGTATATATTTATAGAGTATATGTGATATTTTGATACAGGTATACAGTGTGTAATAAACAAATCAGGGTAATTGAAGCATTCATCACCTCAAGCATTCATCATTTCTTTGTGTTAGGAACGTTCCAATTCCACTCTTTTAATTATTTTTGACTATCCAATAAATCACTGTTAACTGTAGTCACCACACTGTGCTACTGTATACCAGGTCTTATTCATTCTATCTAACTGTATTTTTGTACACATTCACCATTCCCACTTATCTCCTGTTTCCTGCTACCCTTCCCAGCCTCTGGCAAATGTCATTCAACTCTCCATCTCCATGAGTTCAACAGAATTTTGTCTAAGTTATAAAATAAGTATGCGTGCAGTCGGGCTCGGTGGCTCAGCCTGTAATCCCGCGCCTTGGGAGGCTGAGGTGAATGGATTGCCTGAGCCCGTGGGTTCGAGACCCGCCCGGGCAACTTGGTGAGACCTCATCTCTACAATAAATCAAAAAATTAGCCGGGCGTGGTAGCCCGCGCCTGTAGTTCCAGCTACTTGGAAGGCTGAGACGGAAGGATCGCCGGAGCCCAGCAGGTCGAGGCTGCGGTGGCCGGGAGTGGCCACTGTACTCCATTCTGGGCAATAGAGTGAGACTCCAACTCAAAAAAAAAAAAAAAGTAGTCCTTATTGTTTCTTTGATGTCTTCAGGGTCTGTAGTGATATCCTCTGTTTCAGTCCTGATATTGATCATTGCAGTCTCTCTGTTTTTTGTTGTTTGTTTCATTTTGGTTTTAGTTTATTTCCCCACGTACAGTCCTTCTTTCCCACACATTGCTTTCTGCGTCTTTGAAAATTTCAGTCTTAGTCATCCTCGATGCTTTTT
>CAUYQG010108500.1:0-14693 GCA_963574415.1 Tarsius wallacei
GCCCGGCTGATTTTTTTATTTTATTGTAGAGATGAGGTCTCGCTTGCCCAGGCGGGTCTCGAACCCGCGGGCTCAGGCAATCCACTCACCTCAGCCTCCCAAAGGCGCGGGATTACAGGCTGAGCCACCGAGCCCGGCTTGCCATATGAGTCTTACATCTCGGTGTCTCATGACCTCGGGTGGTGGGCTAGATGGGAGAAACAAGGGAAGGGTTTTTCCTGCAAGGGACCTGTCAGACATTTCCAATTCACAAGCACCTTAGCTAAAAGATGGTCTTATTATCACTTCTATGGTTTTGGCCAGCTAACAGGTGATCTTTGGCCTTCTACCTTTGACAAAGAACCTGAAAATTTCTTAGAGATTATTATGCGAATCCATGAACTGAAAGGTCGGGCTGTCCTTGTCTTCCATCTGATGGAGATTTGCCAAAGGGGTGGGGTAGGCTGCCAGCTTGGCCTGCAGTAAAATATCTGAAAGTTTCCTAACACCTGCCTATTAGAAATGTATCTACGTCTAACCTGTGCTATATTCAAAGCACGACAGGCTAAGCACAAATGGCTATGCTGAGGCAAAATGTGAACTAAGTTTATTCTAAGTTTCTCGGGGTCCTTCCTTTCATATGGGAAAGCCTGGGTACCCAGGCAGAAGACTGCTTCGGGGTAGAACCCATGCGGTGGGTGGAGTCAAGGGGAAATATGGGGTTGAACGCCCCCATGCAGAGTCTCCATTAGGGCACTGACTATGCTGGATGTGGTAATGGGGCTGCTGCCCTCCAGAGGAAAATAGAGAATAGAAAGTAAACACAGGTAACAAAAGGGGGTAATATAGTGGTACAGCAGTAGGGCCTAATCTGGGTCACTGGAGACTAAGAAAACCAAGAGAAATAAGATAAGGCTGAAGCACTGCTTGAAGAACGAAAGGGCCAAGATGGAGTTGATACCCAAAGAGCAGCCATTTTGACGCCACCTAGTTTTGTCATCTTCTCTTAACGTTGCCCAGCTTGCCCTCCAGCCAAGGACAGAACCAGCTTCACAGAGGTAGCTACTGATCACTGTTTTACAACCCCCACCCCAGCTTGTTTTTTAAGCCAAGTTGACCTAATCAGCCCTTCATGAACTTTCTGACACAGACAGACCCCATCTCCATGGCAGTAGTCATGTGACTAACCCACCCAGGTAATGCAGTCCATTTCCTGAGGTCAGTACCTGTGCTTTACTGCCCCTTTGTGATGATGTGAGAAAGACCACCACACAGTCACCTTAACGATCTTCCCCCATCAAAGGGAAAGTTTAAAAGCATTTAATCTCAAGCAGTCACTTGTCATTGTTTTTGTTAAGCCCTGGCCAGGCCTTGTGTTTATTGAGTTATGGACAGGCCATGTTTTCCTAAGCTTTGGCCCCCTCCCCTACCTGGGGAGATGAATCTCCTCCTCCTCCTCTCTCTCTCTCTAATTTGCTTTCTAAATAAACTATATTTTCCAATCTAACTTCTGTGCAATTCTTTGCCTTTTTGTGTTTGGCAACTGGTCGCAGATCCCTCCATCTGACTTTACAGTTTGGAGGTCTTACTGGGATTTTGACCTAAAGAAGAAACAAAGATAGATTTATCATATTGAAACTACCAAAAAAGGCATAGAAGAACATACAGGGCAGCCAGGAATTGAAAGACCATGATACCAAAGAGAAGAAAAACAGGCTGAAGTGAGCTCAACCTTCTCTGAAGATTTCACCCCCCAATTTTGAATCCATTCTTCAGTGAGTTTAAAAACCAAACAAAACTCTTGAGCCTACAGTCTTTGGTAGATTCATGGAACTTAGAAGAAAAGGTCAAAATTCAGGGTTACTAGGACAGTCAGAACTTGTGGGGACAAGATAATGTCGGAAAAAAAACTATAGAGAAATAAGGTCAATTTGAAAGGAGGACACTGTCTTGTGTCCTCCTTTCAGATGACTTTATTTTTCTTAGATAGTGCAGGACATAAGCAGACGTACCAACAAAGAAGCCATGAAGAGCCTTCAAAATCCCTTTGTGCTGGGAACACAAAGATTAGAACTAAGAGACCACTAGGTTATTATTTGGGATCTCACACGGGACATATACTGGGGATAAGGGCAAACGAAAAATAATATATCATAAGAAAGGGAAATGCAACCCCTAATTATCACTATCCTTGATTGGAATAAAATAATCAGACTATGTATAAAACCTCGTTGTGGGGAGATAGTATCAACCAAAGCCCCTAAAACACCACGTCCCAATAGAAGGTTCTGTTACTGTGGAAGCTGTATTATTCCAAAATGTAGCCACTAGCCCCATGAGGCTATTGAACACTTGAAAGATGGTTTCTGTGATTTAGAAACTTACTTTTCAATTACATTTAATTTCACTTACTTCGATTTAAATTTAAATACCCACATGTAGTTAGTGAATATTATTGATGGTTGTGCATTTTTTGGTTAATGTCCAATATTCAACCAAAAGGTATGAAATATACATAGATATAGGAGAAAGTGGAAAGAGAAAAAATGCAGATAATAGAAACATACCACAGATGATGCAGATTATGGAGTTATCAGTTACAAGTGTTGTATAATTTATTAAGAAATTCAGCCAGAGCAAAACTGGGAAGAGCTTGGAAGAAGCAGGCCCAAACTTTACCTGCCCAATGACCATTTGTATACCTAACCCTGAATTGTACCCCACATCTTTAAAATAAAAATTATTTAAAAATGGAAAAATACCATGCAAGGATATCATTTCTAGGGATATCTCATGTCAGCTTGATGCCCCAGGAAACATTGGCATGTCCATTTCTCCAAAGATTGTATTCTACCTCAAAGAAGAGCTTTAATTGTGTATTCACTTACCAATCTAACATCGATAAAGGCTTCTCTCAAGGGGCAACATTTCCCAGGTAATTCTGGCTCGCTGAGTAGAGTCATCAGAGGAGGGTTCCATGTGCGTTGTAAGGACTGAAGCACAGGAAAGCTGAAGGGTAGACACAGGTACTGACAGCCTCCTCTGCAGTAGAAAGGGAATCCGCACACTGACAGCTATTCCTAAAGCAATCGTTCTCAACATGTGATACTCATCATAGTACTCAAAGTGTGATACTCTGAGAAGTAGCATCAGCAGTACTCAGAACCTGTGAGAAATGCACTCTCAGATCAACATTCTTCATCCTGCCACTTATCTCTTTTTACATATTATTTATTTTAAGTGTTACTTTAACATTTATAACAGGAAATTCCATTATCCCAAGCTCCCAACAGTCCTACCCTACTGTCTTTTGAAAATTACTCTTTACATCAATATGTCTTTTTACGTGCTAAGTAATTTTTAATCAATGTTGACTTTTTATATTATTTTATTATGTCTTCCTCTATCTCAATTAGCATTCCTCACTTACACAAGAGCTGCTGTATGTATTTCTTTGTTGTTGTTGTTGTTGTTTTTTTTTTTGGAGTCGAAGTCTCACTCTGTCACCTAAGCTGGAGTGCAGTGGCATGCTCACAGCCACTGCAGCCTCGACCTGCTGGGCTCAGGCGATCCTTCTGCCTCAGTCTCCCAAGTAGCTTGAACTACAAGCGTAAGCTGCCATGCCTGGCTAATTTTTTGTTTATTGTACAGACGAGGTCTCACCAAGTTGCCCAGGCTGGTCACAAACCCCTGGACTCAAGCAATCCTCCTACCTCTGCCTCCCATAGTGCTGCGATGACAGGTTTGAGCCACCATGCCCAGCCCGCTCTATGTATTTCAAGTAAGAATTTGAAGCTTAAATTACAATTAGAAGGTCTGAGAGACCAAAGGTTAGGGAAAATTGCATCTGTTTCTTAGAAAATTGGAAAATGCAAGAATCTCAATGGTGACAGCTGCTTCTGAAAAACAGAGAGTGTGGTTGTTAAAGAGATGCCTGAACAGTCCTGGAAAACTTCACACCTGACCTATAAAAGTGCCACATGCCAGTTTTAAGCTTTCATCAAAGAATAATGGCTTATTTTTCTTATTCTGCTCTCTGTATCATCCAGGTACTTCTCATCAGTTCATTCTAACTAAAATCCTACTGGCAGAAAAAAAACAGGGAAAGGAATTTCCAGGCTTTCAAACCTCTGACACAAAGGAATTTTAGAACTTAGAGTGAAACTGAATTTCAAATAAAGTATCTGGACACATCATCTAATTACATTATCTATTTTCTCACGGTTTGCCTAAATGGATTCCTTTTCATCTTTTCTAACCTCAGGTAGATTTGAAAACAAAGAGTACAGTGTACTTTGTCGCATCTCTTAACCAATATAAACCTTGGCGAAGGAGGACTCTGAAGGGAAGGAGATGCCAATGAAATATAGTGTAGTGTTTAGAAATACAGATTTTGAAAGACATTCCAGCTCTTCTGGTATGACAGCTGTCACAAAGAACGGGCTTTTAAATCTCTTTAGCACCACCTTGCTCATCTATAAGTCTTAATAAATGTTATGATTATGTCTATCATCCTCTTCATTGATATCCAGGTTTGACCACTCTGAGAAACAGAATCTTCATTCAGTACACAGATTGGGCCCATTTAGTTCAAATAGCTCAATTTAACACTACATAAATTCTTTCTAGTCAGAACTTTGTAAAGATAACAAAGAGATTGGTTGAAAATAACTAAACCCATACACTCTTAAAAGAGCTATAAATATTTTACTTTACATGCTTTTAGTCTTTAGATAAAAGAAAGTACTGTTTCTTTCTGCATGGATACATTTTTCCTTCACTCTTCTCCTAATAATAAGTCAGTAAAAATGTATTTCTCTTCAATCCCAGGAAGAGGCCGTGTTATGGTTCATCAAGTAAAAGGTATTTCACAAAGCAGGGAGGGTTTTAATCTCTCTTGCTGTTCCAAATAACCTAAATACCAAATGGCATAATTTTGCTTCCATGAAGCTAGATTTTTAAATAAAATTCAAAATCATTCATATCCTCTCCCACCAAAATGTTTCTTTTCTACAGAGTATAAAGAGTGACCTGGAATTTTCTTGATCCAGTTTTATTTACAATTCTTTGTAAATTAATAATAATAATAATAATGATAATATAAATAAAGTTTTTTTAAAAATCAGTTAAGAATTCAGTGATAAAGACAAGCACATGTGTTCCTTGGTTTCTTCTTGGTCTCAGTTACAGAAGTTGTCCTCATAATTCATTTTGTCTTATAGAATCTTACCCAGAGCCTTGGGGCCAATTATTAATTAAAAACATGTACTTTCACAAAGTATAGTCCTATTTTATATATTCCTCTAAGATCCTGAAGGAAAAAGTAACATTTTGAGAAATTCAAAAATTTCTGATTTTTTTCACCAAATAATATCTATGTCAGTTTTTTAGCACTGCCATATCAAAGTACCACAACTGGGTGACTTAAAATAATAGAAATTTACTGTCAGTGTTAGAGGCTAGAAGTCTGAAATTAAGGCCCAGCTGGGTTGGTTTCTTCTGCAGGCTGTGAGGGTAATCTGTTCCATGTCTCCCTCCTAGCTTGTGGTGTTTTGCTGGCAATCTTTCATGTTCTTTGGTTTGCAGATTCACCACCTGTATCTCTTCCGTCAAAACCTTATGGCTTTGTCCCCATATGTGTTTGTCCCTGTGTCCAAGTTTCCCCTTTTTGTAAAAACAGAGCCATGCAAGATTAGAGCACACCTTAAAGACTCATCTTAATTTGGTCATCTGTCAAGACCAAAAACTTAAGATAGATATTCGACAGAATATGATTCCACTGTTCATTTCCAGCTTAATCCTTCTGTCCTGAATATAAAACAGAATGAACCTTAAAGATTCAGGTTCATTTCAAAATAGGAACAGCCGGGCGCAGTGGCTCATGCCTGTCATCCCAGCACTTTGGGAGGTGGAGGTGAGAGGATTGCCTGAGCCAAAGGGTTCGAGACCAGTTGGGTGTGGTGGCATATGCCTGTAGTTACAGCTACTTGGAAGTGGGTTCGGGTGATTCCTCAAGTGGAACTGGGTTCGAGTGATTCCTCAAGTGGAACTGGGTTCGGGTGATTCCTCCACTGGAGGAATCACCCGAACCCAGCAGGTCATGGCTGCGGTAGCCATGACTGTGCCACCGCACTCCAGCCTTGGCAATAGAGTAACACTCTGACTCAAAAAAAAAAAAAGGAAAGGAACAAAACACCTCCAAAGAGATAGGTAAAATGTAGCAATAATACATAATTATTTACCTATATTAAATACATAAGAAGCCTAATTCAAAAAAGAAAGTTGCATTCCCACACTACAGCTGAAAATGAGAGTTCTAGTGTCTCCATAGAGAAATAAGCGTGGCAGTGAGCTAGACTACCTAGTAAGCTAGAGGGAAGACCCTGGTGGAAAACTAGGACACAGAAAGGACTGTCTTGCATCAACAGAAATTAGAAAACTTCTATAAACCACTCCTGCAAGGGCACCAAATCAAACCTTCTTCCTAAGGCTCTGGGTTTTTAAAAAAATGACATTTCTCTGGGACAGAATACCTGGCTATACATGAACATAAAATTCTCCTGGCTATACAGAATACCTGGCTATACATGAACATAAAATTCTCACTATAATGAAATAAAAAGTCATATGAAGAGATGAGTAATGAAGGGAAATTATCAGACCTGCCAAAAAAGAGAAGTAACTTTGCAAGAAGTGGAGCTAATAAAATTCCTTGTGAAATCTAAAAACATAAGTAGTGAATAAAAGATGAAAGAAGGGATTAAAACCACAATAAAACAATACACACTAAGGGATGACTGTGGAGACAGACTGCCCAAGTTTCATTCCTAATTTCATTATTTGTGTGATATTAGGGACGTTTCTTACCTGCTATGTTTTTTAGTTTTCCTATCAGCAAAGCTGGGATAATTACAGAATCTACCTCATGATGTTATCATCAACAAACAACAAGATCTGATATTGTACAATCCATAATTTCTGCCCATAAAGGTCTAAACTTAGAAATAAATAACCATAATAAAGTCAAAAATACGACATGTTTAAAAATGCAAGCTAGTATATGATCTATAAGTTAGAAAGCAATTATTGTAAACATTGTTGACAAAATTTTCGGGCTGAGAAAGAAGAGATTAAGAATCTCTGCAAATTTGAGGGATACAATTATATTGATAGCTATGTGAAAATGTATACATTTAGATATTCCTATTAGAAAAGAATGAAAACTAATGTGTTAGGCTTCCATATCTAGATGTTAGGAGTTTTAGGACAATAAAATAAGCCCAAAGAAAGTAGAGTTAAGGAAGTAATAAAGTCAAAATCTGAGATTTGCAAAATAAAAAACAAACAAACAAACAAAAGACATAGTAGAAAACATCAAGGAGATCAAAAGCTGGGATCATGAAAGAAAAGAAAGGAGGTATATGTTACAAATATTTTACAGTAAAAAGAGGACGCAGCAAGAAAGAGATGACAAATGTAAAAACAATTTATAGACAAATAGATGATCCTGACAAAATATACAGTTAGATAGAAGTAATATTTTAGTATTTGATAGCACAGTAGAGTGACTACAGCTAGCAAGAATTTATAGCATATTTCAAAATAGCTAGAAAAGAAGATTTGGAATGTTTCCCAAGACAAAGAAATATGAATATTTGAGTGATTAATATTACCTGATATCCTGATTCTATCATTACATATTATATGCAAATGTAAAAAAACACATGTATCATATAAATATGTACAACTATTGTGTATTAATTAATTAATTAGCAACATGAATTTTATAGAAAATCGGATTCAATTTATTATTGTTTAGGAATTCAAATCCATAGTCCAAAATTAAAGTAAAAAAATATTAATTATTAGGCTGTGCTCAATACACTTAAAAAACTTCAAGAAGCAAAAAAAAAAAAATTTAATAAACAAAAAGAAAGAAAGGAAAAAAAAACCCTTTCTTATATAAGCTTCCAGAAGCAGATTAAGTTTATCTTATAAAGGTAATCATATCCATTTAAAATCAGACAAGGACTGGAAAGGGAAGAGAACTACATTCAAGGTCATGTTTAAATAAATATTTTTTTAAATCATAAATAAAATTTTAGTAACAGCATCATGTAATATATTAAAAATATATCCTGACCCACTATGGAATTATTCAAGAATTGCAAAGATGGCTTAATATTAGAAAGCTCTCTAAAGCAATTTACCACATTAATAGTTAGGGAAGCTATCACATGTAAATTTTTATTTGAATATAAAAACATTTGGTATAATCAAACTCTCTGTAAAAAATAAACCGTCAGCAACCTAGGTGTAAAAAGAAATCTTCAAAACCAAATAAAAGAAATTGAATCAAAATCTAAAGCAAAAGCATTACTTAAAAACGAAATATTTAAACGCCCTCTCTAAAATTCAGAATATTGCATAATTATCTAATACCAAAGCATATAATCAATATTTAATGAGACCCTGTCCACTAGAATTAGACAAAAAATATGTATAGGAATAATAAAAAAGAAAAAAAACATTTGCAGACAATGCAACCATCAACAATATTCAAACTAATACGAAATATCAAGAACATTGTTGGGTACAATATCAATGAGAGGATCAAGAACATGCCTATAGACCATTTCTGCATTCATTCAACATCAGGATACATCAGTGGAAACAGAAGACAGAAGTATTAGTTCTCATGAATATTATAATCAGAAAATACAATTAGAAATTCCCAATAACAGAGCACATAAAGTGTTTAATTATTTCAATTATTTGAAAACGCTTTAGTCACTTTTTGCCTTTTTGAGATTTAATTCTCACATAATTCACCATAAAATTTATTCTTCTAAAGTGTATATGTCATTGTTTCTTAGCGTATTCACAAGGTTATGCAGCCATCACCACAATCTAATGTCAAAATATTTTTCTCACTCCCAAAAGAGACCCTTCCTATTAATTGCAGTCATTTATTATTACCTTCTTTTCCTGGTCCTCGATAGCCACTAATCTGTTTTCTCTCTCTTAAGAAGTGATGTATTGTGGGCATTTGATTTAAATGGAATCATACACTATGTGACCTTTCCTGTTTGGCTGCTTTCACTGAGCATAATGTATCAGAAAGGATGCAGAAAAAATTAAAACCTCACACTTTGCTTGTAGAAATACAAAATGATGCAGCCATTTGTGAAACAGTTTGGCAGTTCCTCGAAAAAGTTAAACATGAGGTTGCCAGATGATCTTTGCTTTTTTATAATCAGTCACCAAATAGCCAACCTGGACAATATGACCAGCTACCCACCCTCACCTGTGATTATTCCGCAAATCTAAAGAAGGCAGTGTGGTGTTGCACTTAAATGCAAGGACTCTGAAATCTGGAGTGTCTAGGATTGAATTTTCATTAGTTTACTTGGTGCTGACTTTTGCAAAATGCCAATAATATTGCCATCTTCACTTATTCACTCACCAAATATTTTTGAACTTCAACTGTATGTCTCATATTATCAAAACTGCTAGAGATACAGTGATAAAGAAAACAAACAGGTGTTTTAATTCTGTTGGAGCCAATATAAATTGCATGTTTTAATGTTATGTTTTTATATTCGATCTATTAACATGCTATGTATTCTTATATAAGTATAATTAAATCCGAGAGTTCATACAAAACTTAAAGCAAAAGGGACAAAGTGTGATGTTTGTAAGCGTGTGTGCAATATTACACTGTAGTCATAGGCGATTCCTTTGCCAAGGTGACACTCCCACAGAGTTGGGAATAAAGGGACTGAGAGGGTCAAGCAGATCCCTGCGGGCACAGCATCAGAGTATTAGAGAGAAAGTAAAGAAAAAGTGCAAACACCTTGATGATATTAGTTCTAGGGGTTCAGGAGCTGCAAAGAGGCCCATGCGGCCCGGGCAGAGTGAGTGAGGTGAAAGACGAAAAACAGTGAGGTCAGAGAGGTGTAACCAACCAAAGGGGTGGCCTATGGTACAGGAAAAGGAACATGAGATTTGGGTTCCTTAAAGCCAGTAAAGGAAACAGCGTTTTACTCCAAACTCTACTGGTTTTGCCACTGACCCCCCGTGTCCTGGAAAACCCCGGTCCCATCGAAGCCAGGACATTTGGTCGCTTACTGATGAAGACTGTTCATTAACATGAGTACTGGCAACCTTGATAAGAATGTAACTAGTGTGTTGTAGAAAGGCTGATGTTTTTTATGCGTTCAAGAAAAAATAGGAGTCAGTACCAGAATTAGGTGCATAAATGTTTATAAAGAACATGTATACATACTAGAGACTTCCTACACAAGGAAACAAAAACTGAGGACGTAGATGAAGGATTTTTTGAATTTTTTGTCTTCTGTTTTTTGTTAAAAGCATAGATTCCCTACCCTATACCCTCCATTTAATGACTTTCTTGATTCATTAGCTATATATATAAAATATACTTATATATAAATTCATATATTATGTGTGTGTGTGTGCCATTCCCATTTTTAATATTCCTTCCAAGTGATTGTTGGTATTACAGACTTTTGGAAAAATCCAATAATATTGAATGATCCCACTTGAAAGTTCTTCTCCTTTCTAAAAAAATGAGTCTCTTCTTTCTAAAAATTTGATTCCTACATTTTCCCCAAGGCCTATTGAAAACTTTTTTTTCCCATAACACAGATTCCAGCCTATTACCTAGTCCTTTTGTTTTTGTGCTGCCTTTAATTGGCATCACCATATATCACACTCCTGGATTCTTTTTACATATATATGTGTATAGTGCTTTGACTGGACATTTATATATCTTATATATGTCTTTTTATTTGAATTGGAATCTCACCTTGTCCCTTAGGCCGGACCACAGTGGCACAATCAAAGCTATGTAGTTGGTACTACAGGTGTGCGCCACCACACCCAGCTAACTTTTTGATTTATTGTAGAGTTGAGGTCTTGCCATATTGCCCCAGCTAGTCTCGAACTCCTGGGCTCAGGCAATCTGTTCACTTTGGCCTCCCAAAGAGCTGGGATTATAAGCACGAGACACCACACCCGGCCTCTTAGTATATTTTAAAGTTCTCCTGGGTAGAAACATGTTTCTGTTTCTTCCTGCTTGGTGCTCAGTATATGATTATGTATATATTAAGTACTTACTAAATGCTTTCTAGATTAATTCAGTTTGGGGATGGAATTCTTGTACATCAGCAACAGTTTACCATGTGGCTTTGGAAAGCCAGGCATACTCCATTTTAATTGTAATTTATAAACATACACTGTGTTCTGGGTATCTTAATGAAATTACAACATAAAATCCTCTAACTGACCTCTGCATATTCCCTCCGCAAAGTCCTCTGACCAGGTACTGTAAACAGGTTCACAGCACAGCTCTAGCTGAGAGATGCTTGCCGCCAATACCCACTTATTATTTATCTCAAAGTAATAGAAATACATTCCTCTTTCTTTTCTGCAGTGATGTCCAAACAGTCAGAGCACAATTGCAATACTCTCTTCTTCTCCTAGAGGTGTAATTTAAATTCCAAGATACTCAGAATGAGAAATTAGAATGCCTCTCGCTTCATTTATAAAACCTGACAGCTTAATTCCAAAGACTCTGGACATTTAATTAATGAGAAGTGAATCAACCCTTCAACATTAAAAAGAAAATCTATAATTTGGCCTCTTCTAGAAAGCAGAGTGAAATGTCAAATTATTTTAGGTCTGCAGACGGGATTTTTCATAACGTTTAGGATATAAGTGTTTCATAATAATGTCAAAACTTCTGCTCTATTAAGCCAGCATGCAACTGATCCAATACAAATTGCCTATGACACTAAATTGTATCGATGTCTTACCACAGAGATAAACTTGGCTGTGGAAAGTGGGCCATGTCCCATCAGCGGCAAAAGAAAGATATTTGGGAAATGGCGTGACCAAGCTACTTACCACTCCTGGAATTGCTTGCCTGTAGCGGCAGCTCTGAGGTGGACCTGTTTAACCTTGAGTAACCAGGAATAGAGGGAACTAAATTGGAACTGACAGTCTGGTTTTGTATGGTAATTCTCTATTTGTTCCGGCTTCTCTTTTTACTCAGCTTTCAGGTAGACACAGTATATTCATTAAAGGCACTCTGGGCCGCAAATTCTGTAAGATCAAATGTCTGGCCAGGATAGTAAATGAGAATGTTGACAGATATAATTTCCACAAGTTGCCACATTCGCAGTACTTTACAGAGAATATCTATTTCTCCTCCAAATGCCAGGACTGATTAATAGCTACAAATAATTTGAAAATAGCTCACTTATAATACTCTGTGTGTCTGTACACAGCTGCAATGATAGAAGATTCTTGTAAATATTACAGAGTCTCTAGTTTGTAAATCTTGGCAGATTTTTCTATAATTATATGTTTATAGATGCTGAAAAGAAAAAAAGAATTAGAAATAATGGGAGATGGGTATGTTTTGTTCCTCTAACTGGGCAAATGAAATACAAACACTTAGTTAAGATAAGATGATATTGAAAATAACTTTCAAATACAAAGAAAAACTAAATTGTAGAAGAAAGATTAGGCATATTGTGTAATGCTCAAAAGGGCAGTATAACATGGAATAGAAATGACAGAAAGGTATATTATAACTTAACGAAAAAGGAATGCATTTATGTTTCATTGAAATTTGTTCAACATTTAGTTGATTGTTGGAAGAGGCAGTGAATTTTCCATCTCTGGGGGTATTTAATGAAAGATATGGCATATTGCATTAAAGCAGTGATTTTAAAACTTGTTTTGACTGTGACCCATATTATAAAAATTGTCGGCTGGGTGTGTCAGCTCACACATGTAATCCCAGCACTTTGGGAGGCAGAGGGGAGGGGATTGTGAGCTTAGGGGTTAGCAACCAGCCCATTCAATTTGGTGAGCCCTTGTCTCTACAATAAATAATAATAATAATTAAATAATTTGCCAGGTTTGGGGGCACATGCCTGTGGTTCCAGCTACTTGGAAGGCTGATGCCAACAGATCACCTGAACCCAGCAGGTCAAGGCTGCAATGGCTGTGAGTGTGCCACTGCACTCCAGCCTGGGTGCCAGAGTGAGACTCTGACTCAAAAAATAAATAAATAAAATAAAATTTTTAAAAAACTTTACATTTATATTGCTTAAAAAAATAAATCTGACTTATAATCGCCTCATCGATTTGACAAGTGATTTTTGTTGTTTTTGTTCACTAATAAGGTGGAGATCTTAATCTTTTTTAGAGTCATGTCACAGTCTTGGGAGGCCCCAGAAATAAAGGGGTCAGCAAGAAAATGATCTCAATTATCAGTTTCAAGGTCGCCAATGAGTTACCAATTTCCCAAGACTCTGGGGGTCCTCTTGAGATGTGCAGTTTCCTAATTATGGATGGATGGGAGAATCTTCAGTTTCATCATCTGAGGCCATAGCTCATAGGGCCTTGTTCCCCTGACATCTACATTCCACCTCACAGAGGTCCTGTCACCTGTACCAGCGTGAACTTCTAGGGCAGCGGTCCCCAACCTTTTTGGCATCCGTGACCAGTTTCATGGAAGAACTTTTCCACGGACTGGGGGTGGGGTAATGGTTTGGGGATGATTCAAATGCATCTCATTTTTTTCTCTTATTATTTTCATTGTATATAATGAAATAATTATGCAACTCACCGTAAGGCAGAATCAGTGGGAGCTCTGAGCTTGCTTTCTTGAAACTAGATGATCTCATCCTGTGGTGATGGGAGACAGAGACGCCCAGAGTGTGTTGCTTATGTCCAGTCTACTCTTGTTTTGGGAGCTGTCACTACAGAAAACCCTGCTTTACAAAAATAAGAGGCTGGAAATGGAAGCTGGTTTCTCAGCACTGATATGACAGGAGGAGGCGCTCAGGAGGTCTTGGAGCCATGGGGAGTGGCTGCAAATACAGATGAAGGCTTGAAGCCTGCTTCTCACCCCTTGCTGCCTGGCCCAGTCCCTAACAGATCACGGACTAGAACCGGTCTGTGACCTGTGGGTTGGGGACCCCTGCTCTAGAGAACTGGAGATCTCAGTTCTTCATGGAAACATCACCACTGCCACCTGTATCTTGGATACTAATGCCTAATAGGTATATTATAGTCAATCTATAATAAAAATTAAATGGTAGAAAGCAGTGACAATGGGTTACTTTGTTTCTGCCTCTATCTTTAGATTATGGCTTTTTCTTTTTTCCTTTTTTTTTTTTTTTTGAGTTGGAGTCTCACTCTGTCGCCCAGACTAGAGTACAGTGGTCGCGCCCGGCCACTGCAGCCTCGACCTGCTGGGGTCCAGTGATCCTTCTGCCTTGGCCTTCCGAGTAGCTGGAACTACAGGCATGCGCCACCATGCCTGGCTAGTTTTTGATTTATTGTAGAGATGAGTTCTCACCAAGTTGCCCAGGCAGGTCTCGAACTCGTGGGCTCAGGAAATCCACTCACCTCGGCCTCCCAAAGTTCGGGATTACAGGCTGAGCCACCGAGCCAGGCAGATTATGACTTTTTCAAAGGTTATATATGGTGAACTACTCCTTCATTCTACTAACTATTGGCCAGTTTTGATAAAATTATATAACAAAAGTGACTGTGGTATATAGTACAGTGGTGTGCTGCAGGGGTCCCCAGCCCTGTCCATGGCCTGTTAGAAACTAGGTCACACCACAGGAGGTGAGCAGCAGGTGAACAAGCAATGCTTCATCCGTGTT